>VDFB02277956.1:0-68432 GCA_007258455.2 Sequoia sempervirens | reverse complement strand
AAATAGATTGAAATGTAGAAACCTTCTGCTCATTGCATTAGAAATTCATAGGCATTAATGCTCACACTCAGATCATCACACTTGATCGCATTTGCATCTTTCACATAACACAATCTCTACTCTTAATCCACACAACAATTCTTGTTGTATTTATATCCTCCACAAACTAAAATAATTTCAATTAGGTTGGCCTTAAAAAAATGTATACACCTCAACCGTGCAACATCAAATAGGTCAGCACCAAAAAATTCTTCAATATAAATAAGTGAATCCAAACCACACCATTACTTAATTAGGACCCAAATCTACACAAACACACTTCTCAACACTTCTTCAAACAATAATTATCCTCTATAATTAGTGCTAGCACTCTAGGACATCCAAACCTCCACTAACACTAACAAGTGACTCCAAACACACCTCTCAAGGATCAAAAAAATCTCAAGGACCACACAAAAAAACTCCAAAATATCCTTACAACATCTCAAAATATTCCAAAATCATTAGAATACTCTGCACAACTACTAAAACCACTTGAAACTAGAGAACACCTTCATTCTATGCAACCAGATATACTGGCATAGACATCCAACACACCAAAAAACTTTGTGGAATGACTTAACACCTGAAACTTCAAGGGAAGATAGATACTAATAATATAAGCATGTTCCCATATCCACAACACCAAAAACTTCACTACGGAGAAATGCAAAGTAATCTCATTTCTCCCAGACACTCTGTTTTACCAAACAGACATATTGTCAAACACATCTTCCATTGTAGTATGATCTAGAACTTGAAAATATGGAAATGACACCTTTGAACACCTCTAATAATCATGCCCAAACTTCATGGTCATATCTTCAACCATGAAGAAAGGCAGAGAAGAACATTGAACACCACTCTGCCACACTAACCTCTCTTTTATTCAAATTTTCTCAAAAGTACTTGGAAACCAAGTGAACTAACTTCATCATAGTATTACTAACACCTCTACAACACATCCATACACCTCTGCACCACTTTCCAAATACACCAATCTTCCCAACCATAAGTTAGGCCAACAAATTTTGTAACTATACTGAAGTAAGACATCAGTGATAACACCAGTACAATGTGTTGACACCAATACCAACAACTCCAGATACATCATTAATACCAATAGCATTCCAAAAATCTCTTTATACAAGGTTTTTACATCAATGACAACACCCAAGCAACTCACAAAAAACTCAAGCTTCCAACATCTCCAAACTTTCAACAAGTTCCTCCCATGAATTACTTGATTTTTGATGTCTCTATGTCCCAAAATTTTCATCCTTATGATGATGATGACATCCATTTCCATTATAAAAAACACTACAAAACTTATGAACACTAATTCATTGTAAGATAACATCATAAATACACATTTTCATGCATGGAATATTCTAAGGGATGGGTTTTGTGCCTATTATAAGATTAATATCCCAAGAGTATCCATCTAATTATTATTTTTTATTTTTTTGAGGCATATTCTCTCAATATACTTCAACCCTCTTATTTTCACAATATCTTGTATAGTTAATAACATATTAGTGGAGCACAAGCTTTGTACCTACCAAATGAGATAATTCCTACCAAAAATTGTATAGTTAATAACATATTAGTGGAGCACAAGCTTTGTACCTACCAAATGAGATAATTCCTACCAAAAATTGGAAAATCATTTACATCCATTATTGATAACCATTTTAGGAAACCCATGTTATTTATTCATCTCATCTACAACAACATAAATGTGATCTTCACCATAAACCTTGTGGAGACTCTAGATAGAATCTGTAAATACCCTTTCCCAAACTTGATGAGGAAAAATAGAGGTTGTAGTAAAATTGCTAAAAAATCATGTTCTCCTCCTTTCTATTGGTAGGTAATTTCTTGATGATATGTGTGAAAGGACCCTCCCTAAAGCACTTCCATATGGATCTCTCTCCCTTTTTCGTATAGTTTGTGCAAGATCTAGAGTATTGTACTATGAGCATGTTATGCACCATTTCTAAGGTCTTTTGTTTCATCCTAGATGCACATATTGGAAGGATTATATTCTTATAAAAATGCAACCAACTATTGGCACACAGTTTGTTTCATCATCCATATTTCCTTCTAAGTGGGTAGTAGTAAATTTATCCCATTCTAGTATTGAGAACTTAAAAATCCCCCTCCTTAGTCCTTCTTGTGATGAAGTCAATTTTTTTTACTATAATATTAACACAATTTGAGAAAACTTGAACTAGAAGATATCATTGCACACATCTCAAAGAGGGGGTTATCAATAATGCAATGGAAAATAGAAAGAGATTAAAAATCAATTTTTATTTCCTAGTTAAACCATTCTCTATGCTAGCTCAATGTTGTGAAGATATTCTCTAAAATAATCATGTTTGATTCCTAGTCAGTTGTGTCATCCTTTCTTTTCTTTGTTCGTTGACTTCTAATTTTTTGCCTATTGATTTAGAATAAACCCAACTCTATAAGTTTGTAAATTATAATATTACTATAAGTCAATAAAAATAAAATTCCTCTTGGATCCTATCAAGTTTATTTGTATTTGAGTCTTTATCCGACACTACCTCAATGAAGTGCACTTTTTCCTTACCAAGTCATCCATGACCAGAAGTCCATGGTTCCCTACATAAAAATATAGCCTTTGTTTATCTCATTTCTAGTGTTACTTATCATCTATAACCACTATTTATGTGGTACTCAAAGGGGATGTATGATACCCCTTGTTGTATGCATATCCCTTTCAGTTGCTCCCACATTATGTATAAAAGTTCATGATTTATTTTTTGGTGTTTCCTATGGCTTTGCGTCTAAATGCTCTCTACCTTCTTGTAAGAACATTTTATCTTTCCCATATTCATTGATATCTTCCTCAACAAACTTTGTTAGTCCTAGTTTTGCTTGGTACTTCTCAAATATTATGACAATCTCCCATTTCTATTATGTCTCAATTGGAACAAGGTTTTTCTTTCCATTCTATGGTTGTAAATCCTATTTCCTTTGGACCATTATAACTTTTTCTCCCTTAATTTTCATAAAATATGAGAAAGGCATTGATTTTTGGATCTATATTGGAAGTATTTTATATTTTACATAACCAATAACAATACCTGCCTTCACTAAATTTTGGGTCTTTGCTACAATAAAATATATTTATAATCACAAGAAGGTGGTTTAGAGAGGCCTAGCAATAGATCCACCCATTCTTTGAATATTGTCTGCATCATCTAAGTTCATGTTACTATTTTTTCCCAAATATCTTATTCCACCATAAATGAGAGATTTTAGGAATCCTATGATTCACAGGCTAGCAATAATTTTAAATAATGTAAATCTGAATTTTAAATAATTTTAAACCCTTTTCAAGTGTTATATATTTGGGACAATTAATATCAATGTTTAGTATTTAATGTAGTTCTTATCAAACTAGAATTTAATCACTAGTTACATCACATTGTTACCATTGCATTCTAAATACTAACCCAAAAAATAGAAATGTAACTCTTGGCCATTTCCTTATTACAATAAAATTTGAGTACATTCAAATGTTCAACAATAACTATAATGAACAATAATAAAATTTCATGTGCATACTCACAATAGACATCAACAAGAATCACATATAATATGGTTGATCTACAACCAAATGAAGCTCCAATGTGACCTCTAAGTGAGATCATGTGAGAACACACATATATACTAAGAGGGGGGTGAATCTGTATATCCTTAAATAGATTCAATTCAAAACTTAACAATCAAAACTTGTAACTAGATAGAGCATTCAAAACAAGAGAACACAATCATCACACCAAATTTATGTGGAAAACCCAACAAGGGAAAAACTACAGTGAGAAAGCTACTTGGAGATAGTGTTTAAATCCAACCTCACAAAATGAAACAATAGTTGCAACAGGTTTTAAGGTATTTAACCTAAGGAAGTTTACAACTCCTTGCTGAACACTTTCAAAATTAGGTTGCAACCTCATAATACAACTTTTCATGAATTAGATGATCAACCACCACAACAACACTTTTGTTTCCTCTGAATCACTACCTTCAACACTTACACTCCACTTATTTTGGATCACTTCCTCCAACATTCACACTTTTAATTTTTCCTTCTACTCACTACTTCCAAAATTCACTTACTCACTTTGGTTGGCTCACTACCTTTCACACTTCACTTATACTATTTTTCTTTTTACTTACGACCTCTAGCATACATAAAATACTTCTCTACAAATTCACACTCATACCTCTATGTTCAACACATTTCTTTCAAAAAATTACATTAATCACACATTGAACACTTTAACACTTTGATCACACACTTGATATTTTATTCAAGTACCTTCCACAAATATCAAAAAGTTTCTTCTTGTCGGCCACACAAAAATGTATGAACATGAAACATGAAACAACCATATTGAGTTGGATCCAAAATATCCACAGGAAAGGGAAATTCAATGTGGTCCAAGCCAAGAGATAAGCATGGCCAATTTTAACTTTGCATGCATTCGCATGCTAGGGCACACCACAAAAAAATTGTGTAAACAACGTAAGGTACTTAATTGGCATGTCAAACACACATCCCTCAAAATATTAACTCCAAACCACAACCAACACTAGAGAGACAAGATAGCATCATTTGCATCATGTCACAAGAATCAAATGATATTTGATAATATTTCAATTCCCTTATTTCACACCTTCATGCAAAATTATGTTGGCACAAGCAAACTGACACAACATTGGTATCTATTGCAAACTTAAACAACACAATCTTGAGATATATATAACTTTGAAAATTTGACTTGTGCTATGCTTCAGCAATTGAAACTCGAAGTGAGAAGATAGACATTGTAAACTCATTCTTCAAACTACAAGACAACAACAAAAATTATGGATAAATGCAAAGCATTTCTCTGAACCTTCCATGACTGCAACAACACAGTCTTCACAATGCTTCTTACTCAAAAAACTTCTATGATGACTTCTATGTTTTGAAAACTAGAACACACATGCTTCACACTTGAATCTATCTACCTTCTAAACCACTAGACCTTATCTTTTAATGTGAAGGAATGTGGAGCACTCCTTGGATCCTTTTAGAGAAACTTCTTGAGCCACTAACTATAAGAAATTCAATAGACAATGAGTGCAAAATTCACAACATCATTCACTTATTCATGAGCAATAAAAATATTTTTTATAGTAACTCATGACATCCAACATCATTCATAATACTTCTTAACCAAAATCTTGATTGCAGCATATGCAACCATCCACATGCTACGATTTTTCTAACAACAAAAACAACATGAAACAATATCAACAAACTCCATCTTGTTGATATCAATGATGACATCTACACCATGCTAGCAACAATCTTCCCCTTTGGCATTGATGGCAACACCAACCTAATATGAAATTTCCCCCCCTTTACTCTATATCTCTCCCTTTGACATCAAGGATAAAGGGCTAATGGTATTCAACTAAGCTTGCAACAACATACAAGCTCCCCTTGTCCCCACTAACATTAAAATTCTTCTACCTACTCACCTTGAGAGGTAGCCATCATCAATCTAGGGATAGAACTATGTCTTGAATTCCTCCCCCTAGAAAAATGCACCAACTATGCATATAGTTAGAAGAAGGGAAAAAATCCTTAACTTTTGTCTGAGATACTCAAATGTATTCTTTCAAAGTTCCTTTGTGAAGATGTTTACATTTTTTTTCTTTGTGGGCACATACTCCAATCTTACTTCTTGATCCATAACTTTCTCCCTTGAGAAGTGATACCTAATAGATATGTGCTTGGTTCTAGCATGCATCATTGAATTCTTTGAAATATTGATGGCACTTGTATTATCACACAATTGGAATGAGCTCATCAGACATCACCTTGATTTCCTTCAAGGTTTGCTTCATCAACAACACTTGGTTGCAGCAAGATGCTACAACAATATACTTAGCTTCTATTGTTGATAAGGACGCTGAGTCCCACTTCTTACTAAACCAAGAGAACAATATATCTCCAAAAAATAATTCTCCACTACTGATACTTCTTTTATCATCAACACTACCAACCCATCAATATTAGTATATGCATTAAAATAAAAGTATTTACCCTTTTGATACCACAATCTATAGTCTAGATTTCTCTTCAAATATCTAAAATTCCTCTTGACAACCTTTACATGAGTTTCTTTTAGATTATTTTGAAACCTTGTAACCAAGAATATAGCTTGCATAATATCATGCCTTGAAGCATTTAAGTACAATAGACCCCAAATCATAGACCTATACAGAGCCTGATCAGCCTTAGGTGACACATCATCCTTACTCAAATGGAAACTGGTTACCATTAGAATGCTCACTGGTTTACAGTCTTCCATACCAAACTTATTTGTCATTTCCTTAACATAATTGAGAGATAAAGATACCATTATCTAACAATGTAATTTGAATTCCAAGAAAGAATGATAAAACACCTAACATAGATATTTCAAATTCTTTTTTGTATTTCTTTAGCAAACATCTTACACATTTCATCATTACTACCAAATATTATATCATCAATATACACAACAACAATTAGACTCTTTTCATCCTCTTTTTTAATGTACACATTACTATCTTTGGTACATTTCTTGAAGTCTTGCTAAAGTAGGTACTTGTCTAGCCTTGCATGCCAAGCCCTAGGGGCTTGTTTGAGACTATACAATGCCTTCTTAATTCTGCATACAATTTTTGGGTTTTCTAATAGCCTAAATCCATCAGGCTTCTCTATGTAAACTTCTTCTAATTCACCATTCAAGAAAGTAGATTTCACACCCATTTGATATACTTTGAAGTACTTGTGAACATCAAATACAAGAAATATTATGATAGCCTCAATTCTCTCCACTAGAGAAAATATTTCTTCAAAGTAAATTCCTTCCACTTGTGAATATCCTTTGCATACCAATCTTGCTTTATTTCTCACAACTTCTCCATCTTTATTTAGTTTGTTTCTAAACACCCATTTTGTACCAATTGCATTCTTGTCTGCAGGCCTTGGAACCAATTCCCAAGTCTGATTTTTCTCAGTTTGATTTAGCTCTTCTTCCATTTCTTGTATCCATCCTTCATCTTTGCTAGCATAAACAATTTTTTTTGGTTCTATTCTTGACAATAGAGAAAATTTTACTTGTTCATTTTTCTATGCAAATATTCTTCTTGTCTACACTCCTTCATTTTTCTCTAATGATCTGATCTTATGAATGATTTTTTTGAACATATTTGGTAGGATTTTTGGGTATCTTTTTTGGTACTTCTTCATTCTCTTTAACTTCTTCTTCTTCCCTTGTGCAAGTAGATTCATCAGACCAAAAATCCTCTTGTTCATGTGTGTTGTGATGTGATTCTTCATCCACTTTAACATTTATACTTTCAACAACCTTCCTCAACCTTTTATTGTAGCATTTGTTGGCTTTGCTCCTACTTGAATACCCAAGAAAAATTCCTTCCTTTGATCTTGAATCAAAATTTCTCAGACCTTCTTCATCTCTTTTGATAAAGTATTTTCTTCCAAGAAAATTGAAATATTTGACAGTTGTCGATCTCCCATTCTACAACTAATAGGGAGTTTTGGTGCTATCCACCCTTAGTTGACCTCTATTAAGGATATAGACAGCAATATGGATTACTTCTTAAATTCACATAAGGAAATTTAGCTTCATTCAAAATTGATCTTGCCATATCTTGAACAATTTTATTCTTTCTCTCCACTACTCCATTTTGTTGAGGAGTTCTAGCAGTAGAATAGTGTCTCTTTATCCCATGCTCTTCACAAAATTCTTCAAACTCACTTAATGTGAACTCTATTGGAAGTTTGGAGATGTTGGAAGTTTGAGTTGTTTGTGAGTTTTTTGGGTGTTTTTATTGATGTCAACCCATTGTATAATGAGAGTGTTGGAATTCTATTGATAATAATGATGTGTCTAAAATTGTTAGCATTGATGTCAACACATTCTAGTGATGTAACTGATGTCCTACTTTTGTATAGTTGTAGAATTTGTTGGCCTGACTTGTGTTTTGGGAGATTATTGTAGTTGGAAAGTGTTGCATGTTTTAGATACTTTAGATATGTTGTAGAGTTATTATTAATGTTGTTGATGAATTTTTTTCACTTGGTTTCCAATTTCTTGAGAAAATATAAATGAAAGAGAGTTCAATATGGAAAAGTGGTATTCAGTGTTTTGCTCTACATTTATTCATGATTGAAGATATACTCATGTGGTTTGGAATTTATGATCAAAGGTGTTTAGAGGTGTCCTATCCAAAGTTTTAGGTTCTAGATCGTACTGCAGTGGAAGATGTGTTTGACAGTATGTATGTTTGGTGAAACGTGTCTAGGAGAAATGAGATTGCTTTGAATTTATCTATAGTGAAGGTTCTAGTGTTGTGGATCTGGAAATGTGCTTATATCATTTGTATCTACCTTCCCTTTAAGTTTTAGGTGTTGAGTTGTTCTGCAAAGTTGTTTAGTGTGTTGAATGTTTGTGCAAGTATGTCTAGTTGCACAAAATGAAGGTGTTCTTAAGTTTTAGGTGGTTGTAGTAGTTGTGGTGAATATTTTGATGATGTGGAATATTTTGAGATGGTGTGGAATTTTTTTGTGAGTTTCACGAGATGTTTTCATACCTTGAGAGGTGTGTTTGGAGTCACTTTTTAGTGTTAGTGTAGGTTTGGCTGACTTGGTGTGCTAGCGCTAATTGTGGAGGAAAATTATTATTTGAGGAAGTATTGAGAAGTATTTCGGTGTAGATTTTACTCCCAATTAAGTAGTTGCATGGTTTTTATTCACTTCTTTATATTTTGGAAGCATTTGGTGCTGACCTATTTGGTGTTGCATGGTTGACGTGCATAAATTTTCTTATGGATGACCTAATTGAGATTGTTTTAGGTCATAGAGGGTATGAATGCAAGGAGAATTATTGTGTGGATTAAGTGTAGAGTGTGTGATTTGAAAGATGTGAATATGATCAAGTGTAATGAATTGGGTGTGAGCCTTAATTCCTATGAATTACAAATGTAGTGAGTAGAAGGTGTTTACATTTACATCTATTTGATGAGTTGTTTGTGCTTCAGTCAAATTGTACCTTCAACATATGAGAGATGCATTATGAGAAATTTAAATTGGTAGTGAGCCACCCCTTCCTCTATTCTTCTTTCTTTTGGATAGTGAGTCCTTTTCTAGTGAGCCATTGGTAGTGATCCTTTCTTTATCTTTCTGGGTAGAGAGCCTTATTGTATTCAATGTTGCAATTCATATATTAGTGAGTTAATCCTCACCATAGTTTTTCCCTTCTTGGGTTTTTCACATAAATATTGTGTTCTTATGTGTTTGTATTTGTTTGCATTACTGTTTCATATGTTTACATTCTACTAATGCATGATAAGGGTTTAATGGTTGTTAAGGGTTTAAGGGCTAATGCAAATCTAAATGGTAATGAGGGTTTTTTATTAAAAGCATACAACTGATTCACCCCCCTTCACTTGTCCTATGCATCTAACAATTGGTATCAAATTTGGATGGTGCACAGGAAAGGTGTCAAAGCTCCTTTGTTCAATGAAACAAATTTTACCTACTAAAAAACTAGGATGGAGTCCTTTATGGTTTCTCTTGGATTTTATGTTTGAGAGTCTATTGAAAAAGGTTATACTATGCCTAAAAATGGTCTAACAAGTGATGATGAGATCAAGGATTATGAAAAAAATGGAAAATTAAGGAATGCAATCTTGAGTGGTCTTTCTGATTTTGAACTTGGAAAGGTGATAAGTCTAAAATCTGCTAAAGAGATCTAGACAAAGCTAGAAGGTATCTATGAAGGAGTTGACAAGGCCAAACAAGTGAAGATGCAAAACTACAAAGCCAAATTTGAAATTGTAAGGATGTTTGAAGATGAAGATATTACTTCATACATGCTTAGAGTTGATGAAGTTGTCAATGCCATCAATGGTCTTGGTGAAAAGTTGGATGAAATCAAAGTTGTGAAAAATGTATTAAGAACTCTTCTAAAGTTATAGTTCTATAGTTTATGTTATTGAGGAAGTTTAAAACTTGGATAATTATTTTAGAGATTAGATGTTTGGTGCTTTAAATTTTTTTGAAATGGGAAAGTTTGGTAAAGATGCTACAAATAAAGAAACTACTTGTGGACACTGATTTTGGCATCTAAGGGTTCTCTAACTCTTCTAGGGTTTTTCACCTAAAAGGAGAGAAATGGACCCAAAATGCGTAATGTCTACACTCAAAATCAATACAAGGATGGATGCAATATGCCTAAACATAATGTCTAAATGCAAAGAACTGATGAAAGATAATGAATATGAATGAAAAACCTAAGAAATGAAATATGTTTGAAAACACATTGTGATATGCAAAAACACCTAGAAATGAAGGTAAATTGTAATAGAAACTGATGAAACTAAAAGTGTGCACCTGGAAGCTAAAAAAGGATGGAATGAAGGTTTGGAATCCTAAAAAACCTGATGCAGGAGCCAACTGGGACACTTCTGCCAATCTGGGCGACTTAGTCCCAGATCTGGAAAAATTAATTTGGAGTCTATTTCGGCCAAATGGGTATCCAAATCTACAAAAACCTCCAAAAATAGGTTCCTAATTGATATTTAGTTTTGAAACTCTGATTTTTGAGCCTGAAAGTGACTTTTAGTGGATATTTTGGCTTTGCAAACAAGGATACTTCTTCAACAACTTTGCAAACTATTCTTCAATGATCTTCAAACCTTCAAAGTACCTAAATCTGTGAACACACAATGAAAGAGAAAGAAATGTTGGATGTTAGGGGCATGGGGGTTTGCCTTGGTCAAACCCCCTTTTAGGTAATTAAACCAAATGAAGAAACAATGTAATGAAGCATAAAACAATGGAGTTAGAGACTTTCCATGATAATTGATCTTGATTTTCTGTAGCAAAGGATGAAGAATTGTCCCTTGAATGTCCTTACAAGCTATCTTGATGACTTAGAATGCTAAAAACCATAAATTTCTTGACTTGAGAACATGATGAATGATGAATGAAATGATTAGGTTATGAATTAGGGTTTAGAGGCTTGTATTTATAGGAAATCCACCTAATTTTCCTATTAATTTGTTCCCCAAGGCTAACATGAAGGAAGAATAAACTTAAAATCCATTTTTTCCCACCCAAACCTCAAAAATATCCCAAATGGGACTAAGTCACCAAGCTGGGTGACTTAGTCCCACTTGGATGGGACTAAGTCACCCAGATGGGTGACTTGGTCCCATAGGGGGTATTTTTCTAGCTGGCTTGTCGAGGAGTGAAGAAATCAGGTTTCTAGGTTGTTCTAGTCAGTTCCTTGATCAAAATAAGCCTTGGGATGCACAATATGGGGTCATAGGTTCTTATTGATGATGATGTAAAGGGTAATTAGGACTAGGGACACAAATTTCAATGTGAAAGTGTGATTAAATATACTTTACAACATTAAAATCAGGTCCACATAGCCTAGAAATGCACAACATCCAATGTGAATGTGTAAAACACATTACAACACTAGATTAAGATTAGGTTTAATTTACAATCCTTCTAGATTAATGTGAAGATGCAATTAAATACATTTTATATCATTGAAGGGGAAGAATAGGTCTATTAATTCTAGAGAGGTGTGAATGTCTTTTACAACACTTTACAACACCTTCACAAGACATTGTTAAATGCATTTTATTCATTTTGCAAGGGACCAAGACTTAGTGTTGATGTGTAAAACACCTCACAACACCAAATCAAGGCCTCATTAATTCCAATTTGTCATAAATTATTCCCATATCAAGCAAGGTGTACACTTCTTGGCGACACACTACTTTTAAAGCTTGCAAACTGGAAAAGGATGATGGATCAGATCTAGATGATCTTGATGAGGTGGAAACAAATTTTTTGAGGAGATTAAAAAATGGTGCTGGAAAATACATAGGTAATCTAACTTTCAAATGTTTCAATTGTGGAAAGATAAGTCATTATGCATCTAAATGTCCAATCAAAGTTACTAGTGACAAACAAAAGGATGATAAGGGTAAATTTGTCAAGAAGAGTTATTATATTGAAAAGGACAATAGTGTATCTAATGATAAAGAATTAGATTATCTAGATGAAGGAAGTGATGAATGCTTGTTTATGGCTTTAAATTCTAGAACTAATTCTACTAATCTTGAAGGATGTGTGAAGGAAAGTACTCCAAAAATAGGTCATAACATTGAAGGAAGTGTGTTGACTTTGTTTCATGCTAAAGAAGAGAAGAATTACTAGATCATTGATAGTGGATGCTCAAATCATATAATAGGTGATAAGAGTAAGTTTGTTAAGCTTGAAAAGTATGATGGTGGTCTTGTTAATTTTGGGGATGATACATCTGCTAAGATTTGTGGAAAAGGTTCAATTAGTTTTGATGACAATCATTATATAGACGATGTTCTTTATGTCAAGGGTCTTTGACATAATCTTCTAAGTGTAGTGTTATGCCTTACATAACCACCCCATTTTGATTTGGAACAAAATGGGTCCCCCTTTCTTTTGTTTTCTTTGCCTTTGGTTTTTTTCTTTTGCTCTTGGGGTTCTTCGAGTTTTCTCCTGAGTTCGGGATTTTCCATCCCATTCAGATTTTATCGGATCTCACTCGAACTCAGGCTGAACGTATTGTTGTTCGGGAATCTTTGGTCTTCGCGGAATTCCACATCGACCGAATTTTCCCGATGTCTTCTTTTTTCGTAGATTTCCGCATGGTCCGGATTTTTGTGGATTTCCTCCTCGTCTTGATTTTCGTGGTTTTCTGTCTCCTCCATATTTTCCCAAAATCCATTGTCCCCTATTCTTTCTGGGTTTGCCGGAATGTCTTCTCCTTCACGGAATTCTGTCCCGCACGGATTTCCCCAGAATCTGGTGGAATGTGAAGAAATATGGAGAAGTGGGACTAGTTGCTAAATGATGATGCATTTTATGAATAATTGATGCTATTTTGAGATCTCACATGTTGTTCCTTGTTTGATAATAATCGGATTAAGCTTATAGTGGGTGTTTTCATGTTTATTTCGCTAGAATCTGCCTGACTCAGAATTCTCCGAAATTCCTTCCTGGCTTGGATTCCATGAGTCGACCTAAAACCCGAACTTGTTGCTATGATCATTTTGTTTGAAAATTTAACTGAACCTTACTAACATGGGATTCATTTCAATGACGATTTATATTATTTAACTTATGTCTGTATGATCTTTACTGTGGTTTTCTTTGTTGAGTATAGGATTAAATCGTGCCAGAGTGATATTTTCCAAGGGAGCTCAATTGAAGGGTATTCTTCTATCCAGTTGGTCATGAAAATTAGCTAAGGTAAAAGTCGAAAGGACTTTTCTAATCTCTTACCGACTGGTGGCTTGGCTCTTACTGTTTGAAATCCAAAGTGTAGTACCCCTCCGTTTATGCTTATGCTTTCTGCTGTTATGTTTTCACACTGTTAGACTATGATACTTTGTTTGGATATTTTCATCACTGGTTTTGAGCGATAGTGGATTTATTCTGTGACATGATGATACATTGTTTGGTGATTATTGATTTCAGACATGATTTGATATAGCGTAGATGTTTACTTTCAGTTGATTATTGTTAGATACATGTTTTGATGGACTAACAGCTATTTACTTCGTTAGTCTGATGTGACGTGTATTGGTGTGGAGAACGGAATCGCATCACTCACTTGTGAGTGCCCTATGATATCCGTGATTTTCTCCACACAGTGTGTCTATTAATGCTTTATTTATATATATATTTGTATGCATGTTATTGTTTGGTTGCAAGAATTGCAAGTACATGACACCGACTCCACTTGGGTACTCAGGTCTGAGCGTGTCAAGACTCAACAGATACGTTGATTGGGAGATAGTATTTTGGTTCACCCTAGTCTAATATGTAATCCCGGTCTTAGTACAATCGTCTGTTTTTAGTTCTGAGTCATAGGTTATTTTGTCATTTTTTTATTTGGATAAATTTGTTGAAAGGAAAAATGTCAATTTTATATAATAGTTTATTATATTTTATTTACTATTATTTAAATTAATTTATAAATGTTGAAGAAATTAGTGTTTGTTATTTAATTAATTAATTAGCTTATTTGGTTAAATGGTTTGGTCTTAAAAGATTAAATTATTTAATTAAATTAATTAATTAATAAAATTAAATTGTTTTAAAAATTGTGTGTGTAAATAGATTTAATATTTGAAAATTAAATGAATTGTGGAAATTGTATATTTAAATTAAATAAATTATTTGCATGCAAATTTGAAATTGGATGATTGCCGAGAAGTGGTGGAAGAAGATATTTTGCAACCACTTCTCGACATGTGTGCCAGTGCATTAATTGGTGTTTGTTGAGGAAATTTATTACGGAGGATAATTTGGATCTGGAAAATCCATAGAGGTTATGCTATCATTCACGGGAAAATTATTTGGTGCTCTGTAAAAATTTTGGTATATGCTTTTTGGTTGATTTTGGAATTGGAAGATCTTTGGTTTTTGGTTGTTTTTGGAATTGGTTCTCGGAAAAGTTTTGGAAAGGCTTCAAGCAATAACAGAGGAATCCTTCATCAGATTGTTTTCAAAAGCTTTGGGAAATCAGGTATTCATCTTGTGATTTTATTTTGGTGTTATTGAAAAGATTATCTGTGAAAGAAAATTTCAATTAAATTGGAAAACCCTGTACTTTTCAAAAATTTGTTTACTGTATTCTTTCTTTTGTGAGGATTTGTTATTTTTTTTTTAGAAAATCTCTGTAGCTTACTCTCTGTAAAAAGGAAAAAATGAAACCTTTGGGGTAATTTAGAGTTTGAATAAAAATACTGTGTGTATTTCCCCAATTTCCCTTACTAGAAATTTTGTTAAAAATTATTTTTATTCTTCCAGATTGAAACTCTGTAGATTTGTATAGATATATATATATATCTATGCATATATATATATTTATAAATTGGATTGTGCAAGAAACTTATTTAAATTTTTGTTTATTTAAATCGTCGTACGGGCGGAGGCAAGGGTTTTCATTTCCTATGTTTTCTTTTTTAAAAGATGTTATTGAATATATATAAAATCGTAAATTTTACATGCGAAATTCCATTTAAAATTATTTTGAATGTTATTAAAGTTAATATGTATTGTAATGGGGGCCGCGGGGCTACCCCACAACTTCCCCCATATGGGGCAACAGTTGTGGAGGTAGCCGGCGCTGCCCTCACAGGCAGCGGTGGCTGCCACATTGCCACCTCCCCATACGGGGAGGGTTGCGTCCATAACCACAGCCGCGGGCTGTGTACTATGTATACATAGAGCCGAGGGTGTATAAAACGTGGATATTAGTATTAAACTCAGATTCTTTCGATTTCACTGTAATTTAATCATCGAAATCCGAGTTAGGGTTTTCATATATTATTTAATATAATGTATATATATTTGTATATATATATATATATATTATATATATATATATATGTGTGAATATATACCATATATATATATAATATATGTATAAATGTATGTATATATATGTATATGTGTATATATATCTTTTATATATATATATATATCCATATATGTATATATATGCATTGTGTATATATTTTATTATTGAGAATTATTGATTGAAGTATTAATGTGGAAAAGTATATTTGGGAAATTGAGAAATAAAATTTATTGTTATTTACATAGTTATGCATATTATGAAATTCAATGTGTATATTTATTTAATGTGTAGAGAATTGTTGTTAAGTAAAGGAAATATTAGAAATAAATGCATTTTCTCTCTTAATTGTTTGACTGGATTTAATATATCCCAATGATAGACTTGTATTTGTTTTTGGTTTTCTTATATTTTTATTGGGTAAAAGGGGGGAAAGATTTATCTTTACATGATTTAAGTCTTCCAGTTCCAGTCTCTTAAAGGGAGTAAATTTGAATGTGATTCTATGTGTGTGAACAAGTTAGGGTAGTGCACCTGATTTTCTGAACGTATTGAGATGATCATTGTGGTATATATGGTATTATAAGTTGAAATTGTGCACTTTGTCTACCTTAGATAGTAAACTAGTATACCAATGTTATGTTTAGGGGAGTGGCTTTTTGTAAGGGCCGACACACAAAGTGGTGTCAGGGTAACTTACAAAGAGTTAGTAACTCGGTGATAACTAATTGACACAGTAGTTAGAATAAAACTCTTAACAAGATGATAATGCCTCGCTTATGACTCTTGAGCTACTTCAGTCATGAGTATAAGATGAGAAGGCCTGGAATGGCAAATCGGTGTCTTGTTTCTTCAAAAGACATTCGATTCCTCAATGATTTGCATTGGGGCCGAGTTTCGTAAGAGGTTACCAAGGTAACCCAAGGATTGGGGGCGGAAACCTAGGAAGAAACACCAGGGTAACCTTTGCAAAGTTGTGATGACACTCCACCTAGAATAACAGTTAACCTCATACTTCTAATACATTCAATTGTCAAAATATGGAAGCAATGTAACCAATAGTTTGTTATGTACTAGTGTCTAGGGCTAGTAGATTAGGTCTAGGTAACCTTATTACTATCTCCTAGCACGGGGGGTGGACCTACGGGTACCACATAGTTGGGTGGAACGTGCACCTTACTCTGTTGGGTCCCCAGTTTTGTGATCATGGCATCGAGAGCTTCTTGGATGGAAAGCTCGCATTTGGAACTTATGAATACTTCATCACTGTATATTGTAAATCTTGTATTGTAAAACATCCCTCAAATGTTGTGAGGTGAACACTTGTAATTGTAATCATTATTGAACTACCTCATCAGATGAATGAGTATTGTATATTTTATTAAATGCAATGTATGGAAACATGTATGTACTTTATGTTATCTTCAATGGAAATTTCAATGTTATGCTATGATTATCTTTATGTTATAAGTTAATATGTGCAATGCGAAATACTTAAGTCACTTATGGAAACTCAAAGTAGTGTAACGTCACATAGCTTAATGAATGTATGCAACTAATTAACTTAATAATTAAAATTTTAAAAAAAAATTATTACACTTTAATACACTATTGCAACATTCTTAGGTTATTATGACGGGGCATTACAAATTGGTATCAGAGCCAAGGTTACAAATACTGGACGCTCTGGGTAATCACGAGCCCATTAGGTTGACCTAGTACGTAGTGTCGCAAACTGTTAGCCTTGGTTGAATAGTATCTAAGACTCGTAATTGTTATGTGTAGGAACATGCCTAGGTGAGGAGGAAGAGGTCATGGTAGAGGTCGAGGTGGAGGCCGAGGGCCAATCCCTCAGGTTACTCCCCCTCCTAGCCCTCATCACAGTGATCAGGCAGAAGAGTTGGGTCAGAGAAATGAGGGACAGAATCTCGAACATTCAGCAATAGAGGGTCCTCATATACGTCCATTATTAGAGGAGGTCCTAGCTCGTCTTGGACCTAGACAGGTAGATGAGCAGGAGGTTGTCAGAGAGAGAGATAGATCTCCAAGGAGAGTAGAGGACACAGCACATCAGGATGCTATCACTGCAGGTCATATGAGAGATTTACTAAGGGCACGTCCTCCTACCTTTGATGGTACAGGAGGTGGTTTAGAGGCTGAGACCTGGCTACTAGATTTGGGTAGATTCTTTTCCATGCACCCTTACGAAATCAATACCTGTGCCAGATGCGCTATTATGCACTTGAGAGGATTCGCCTCTACTTGGTGGCGCCTAGAGGAGCAGAAGCTCCATTTGGATATTGGTTTTGTGTCTTGGGAGATGTTTCTCGAGAGGTTTAGAGCTCAGTTCCTTTCAGAACACTAGAGGCAGCGTAGGGCTGACGAGTTCCATGATCTACGTCAATTGGCTCTTTCTGTAGAGCAATATGAATGTAGGTTTTATGAACTCAAGCAGTATGCTGGTATTGACGATGATGAGCCTATGCTAGTATAGCACTTCATTAGGGGTTTAAATGTCCGCATTAGTGGTGGTGTCTGAGTCTTTGAGCCAAAGACTATGGAAGTTGCAGTGGAAAAGGCTCACATTGTAGAGGAGAACCTTATTATGGCATTAGGTGGGCACACAGGAGTGCAGATTGGTAGTGCTCCTGTAGCAGGTTTTAGTCCATGAGGTGGACAAGCACAGACAGGTGGTTCCCCTAGGAACCAACAGACACCCACAAAGGGTGGGCAGCAACAACAGCAACGAACACCTCAAAAGAACAATAACCCACAACCACAACAAGGAAATAGTCCTCAAACAGGAAAGGGTCACAACTAGTGGCACAACAAGCACAATAGGTAGGAACAGCCTGCGCAGAGTGCTCAGTCTACTGTCAGTAGGGGTAGTTTCTAGCAATCCAATGCACCTTCGGGTGGTAGAGGATTCGGTAGAGGCATAGGTACAGGTTGTTATTCATGTGGGTAGCAGGGACACATAGCTAGGCAGTGTCCGATGAGAGGTTCTACTTGTTTTGGGCCTCGACCTATAGTTTCAGAGCCTACGGTGGGAGATGCAGGACGATCACATACAGTATATGCTGCGATTAATGACCGCCAAGCCGATCACTAGAACACAGTGGTCAAGAATAAAGGTAAGTTACATGGTGTTAGTGTTTCCATTCTTTTTTATTCTGGATCCATTGACTCCTTTATTTCACCGACCATTGTTGACCATTGTGGTCTTGTGGTGGTAAAGCAAGGTGGTAAGTGGCAAGTTGAATTCGCCTCAGGGGTGAAAGTAGCAGTAGAAAACTTAGTACATAACTGTGAACTTAAAATTGGTACGTTAACTACTTTAGTAGATCTATATGTTACACCCTTAGGATCATATGACATAGTTTTAGGTATGGATTGGTTAGCATCTTATCATGCTGTAATTGACTGTCGACTTAAGACAGTTAGTTGCATTAATGATTTAGGAGCGAAAGTAGAAATCGTAGGTATTCAAAGACCTATTTCTTTGCGGATGATATATGCTATGCAACTAAAGAGATGTCTTCGTCAGGGATGTCAACTGTTTGCAACAACAGTTACTGATTTGGAAGAGGGTGAGAGTCAAGAGGTATCTCTTGATGATCATCCTATTCTTAGGGAATTCGTAGATGTGTTTCCCGATGACATTCCTGGAATGCCACCGAAGAGGGATATTGACTTTAGAGTTGACCTAGTTCCTGGAGTGGAGCCTATATCTAGAGCTCCTTATAGAATGACGACTCAGGAGTTAGAGGAACTTCGTATTCAGTTAGAGGAACTGTTAGAAAAGGGTTTCATTCATCCAAGTGTTTCCCCTTAGGGAGCACCCGTCATCTTCATAAAGAAGAAGGACAGATCTCTTAGGCTGTGTATTGACTATCGACAATTGAACAAGGTTACGATTAAGAATCATTATCCTTTGCCTAGAATCGATGATCTTTTTGATCAAATTAAGGGAGCTAATGTGTTCTCTAAAATCGATTTGAAATCTGGCTATCATCAATTGCGTATAGCTGAAGCAAACATTCATAAAACTGCTTTTCAAACTCGTTATGGGCACTACGAATTCACAGTAGTACTGTTTGGGTTGACGAATGCATCATCAGTATTTATGAGTTTAATGAATGGTGTTTTTTGTACATACCTTGATCGCTTTGTCCTAGTATTTCTTGATGATATTTTAGTTTATTTGAGGAACATGAAGGAACATGAAGAACACTTGAGATAGGTTTTGCAATGTTTAAGGGAAAATCAATTGTATGCGAACCTGAAGAAGTGTGATTTCTTTCAAACTGAAATAAAATACCTTAGACATGTGATATCTAGTAAAGGTATTGTTGTGGATCCTTCAAAGATCCAAGCTATTGTAGATTGGCCCGCACCTGCTAATGTAGGTGAAGTTAGTAGTTTTATGGGTCTAGCTGGTTACTATAGGCGGTTTGTAGAGGGATTTTCTAGAATAGGTCATCCTATTACTTCTCTTCAGAGGAAAGGGAAGAATTTTGTTTGGAAAGAGCAGTGTTAGTTGGATTTTCAGACTCTTAAAGAAAACTTAACTAATGCGCCTATACTTATTGTTCCTGATCCCACTAAGGATTTCGTAGTCTGTACGGATGCATCTTTAGAAGGTTTAGGAGTAGTTTTGATGCAAGATGGGTGTGTGATTGCTTATGAGTCTCGCAAACTCAAAGATCATGAATTAAACTATCCTACCCATGATTTAGAACTAGCTGCAGTAGTGCATGCATTAGTTCGATGGAGGCATTTCTTATTAGGTCATCATTTTGAACTTCATACCGATCACCGTAGTTTTACGCAACCTAACTTGAATGCTAGGCAGAGACGGTGGATGGAGTTCTTGTGTGAGTATGATTTTGATGTAAAATATGTTCAGGGAAAAGAGAATGTAGTGGCTGACGCTCTTAGTCGTCGTCGACATGAGATCTCTACTACTACTCTTGAAGTAGATTTGAGAGGTCAAATAGTAGCAACACTTCCTACTGATAGATTATATCAGGAAGTGAGGTCAGAGATTGAATCAGGAAGACCTTTAGAAGCTCGATTTGTAGGGTATGTTCTAGAGTCGAATGGTATATTATGACATTTTGGTCGTATTTATGTACCACATGTAGAGAGTCTTCGTACATTAATTATGACTAAAGCTCATCGAGCTCCGTATTTAGCTCATCCAGGAGTTAAGAAAATGCATGTTGATCTTCGGCAATTGTATTTCTGGCCTGGTATGAAACGTGATATTGCTGATTATGTATCGAGATGTCTTGAATGCCAGCGAGTTAAAGTTGAGCATCAACATCCTGCTAGATTATTGCAGCCACATCTCATTCCAGAATGGAAATGGGATATTATATCCGTTGACTTTATTGTAGGGTTACCTACGTCATCACGTCGACATGATGCCATCATGGTAACTGTTGACCGATTGACTAAAGTGGCTCACTTTTCACCTGTATGATCATCATACAATGCTTCATCTGTAGCTAGGATATTCATGGAGGACATCATTAGATTGCATGGGATTCCTCGTAGGATTATTTATGATAGAGATCCTATATTTACTTCAGCTCTATGGACTTCGTTACAACATGCTTTAGGTACACTGTTGAACTTTAGTTCAGCGTATCATCCTCAAACTGATGGACAAACAGAAAGACTTAACCAAATATTAGAGGATATGCTTAGGATGTACATAATGGACCAACAAACATGTTGGGAGGATTATCTATATTTAGTAGAATTCGCTTACAACAACGGATATCAGAGTTCCATAGGTATGCCACCATTTCAGGCATTATACGGGCGTCCTTGTCGAACTCCACTAAGTTGGGATCGACTTGAGGATAGAGTGCCACTTGGACCTGAGATGCTTCGTGATACGGAGCAACAGGTTGACCGTATTAGAGAACATTTGATAGCAGCACAGGATAGGCAAAAGAAATATGCCGATGTGCATAGGATAGACCGACAGTTTGTTGTTGGCGATAGAGTGTTTCTTCGAGTGCGACCGCGGAAGAGTCCAATTCGTTATGGAAAAGGCTCTAAGCTTGCGCCTCATTTCATTGGGCCATTCGAGATCTTAGAGAGAATTGGTCCTGTGGCATATCAACTCGCCTTACCACCCAGTTTGTCTCGTATTCATGATGTTTTTCATGTATCAATTCTTACACCATATCATCCCGACATATCTCATGTACTTGATTGGAATGCGTTATAGGTAGAGGACGGGCAGCTGGCTTTGGAGCCCGTGGCCATTCTACAACATTGAATGCTCGGTCTCAGGGGTCGAGACGTTGATCAGGTGAGGGTCCAATGGGATCCTAGCCATGAGGCTTCTGCTAACTGGGAGGATGCGACACGCATGAGGGAACTTTATCCCTATCTGTTCGTAGGCTTTCAGGAGCAAGCCTGATCCTAGGGGGGAGGATGTAGTACCCCTCTATTTATGCTTATGCTTTCTGCTGTTATGTTTTCACACTGTTAGACTATGATACTTTGTTTGGATATTTTCATCGCTGGTTTTGAGCGATAGTGGATTTATTCTGTGACATGATGATACATTTTTTGGTGATTATTGATTTCAGACATGATTTGATATAGCGTAGATGTTTACTTTCATTTGATTATTGTTATATACATGTTTTGATGGACTAACAGCTATTTACTTTGTCAGTCTGATGTGACGTGTATTGGTGTGGAGAACAGAATCGCATCACTCGCTTGCGAGTGCCTTGTGATATCTGTGATTTTCTCCGCACGGTGTGTCTATTAATGCTTTATTTATATATATATATATTTGTATGCATGTTATTGTTTGGTTGTAGGAATTGCAGGTACATGACACCGACTCCACCTGGGTACTCAGGTCTGAGCATGTCAAGACTCAACAGATACGTTGATTGGGAGATAGTAGTTTGGTTCACCCTAGTCTAATCTGTAATCCTGATCTTAGTACAATCGTCTGTTTTTAGTTTTGAGTCATAGGTTGTTTTGTCATTTTTTTGTTTGGATAAATTTGTTGAAAGGAAAAATGTCAATTTTATATAATAGTTTATTATATTTTATTTACTATTATTAAAATTAATTTATAAATGTTGAAGAAATTAGTGTTTGTTATTTAATTAATTAATTAGCTTATTTGGTTAAATGGTTTGGTCTTAAAAGATTAAATTATTTAATTAAATTAATTAATTAATAAAATTAAATTGTTTTAAAAATTGTGTGTGTAAATAGATTTAATATTTGAAAATTAAATGAATTGTGGAAATTGTATATTTAAATTAAATAATTTTTGCATGCAAATTTGAAATTGGATGATTGTTGGTGGAAGAAGATATTTTGCAACTTTCCAACATGTGTGCCAGTGCATTAATTGGTGTTTGTTGAGGAAATTTGTTACGGAGGATAATTTGGATCTGGAAAATCCACAGAGGTTATGCTATCATTCACGGGAAAATTATTTGGTGCTCTATAAAAATTTTGGTATATGCTTTTTGGTTGATTTTGGAATTGGAAGATCTCTGCTTTTTGGTTGTTTTTGGAATTGGTTCTCGGAAAAGTTTTGGAAAGGCTTCAGGCAATAACAGAGGAATCCTTCTTCAGATTGTTTTCAAAAGCTTTGGGAAATCAGGTATTCATCTTGTGATTTTATTTTGGTGTTATTGAAAAGATTATCTGTGAAAGAAAATTTCAATTAAATTGGAAAACCCTGTACTTTTCAAAAATTTGTTTACTGTATTCTTTCTTTTGTGAGGATTTGTTATTTTTTTTAGAAAATATTTGTAGCTTACTCTCTGTAAAAAGGAAAAATTGAAACCTTTGGGGTAATTTAGAGTTTGAATAAAAATACTGTGCGTATTTCCCCAATTTCCCTTACTGGAAATTCTGTTAAAAATTATTTTTATTCTTCCAGATTGAAACTCTGTAGATTTGTATAGATATATATATATATATATATATTTATAAATTGGATTGTGGAAGAAACTTATTTAAATTTTTGTTTATTTAAATCACCGTACGGGCGGAGGCAAGGGTTTTCATTTCCTATGTTTTCTTTTTTAAAAGATGTTCTTGAATATATATAAAATCGCCAATTTTACATGCGAAATTCTGTTTAAAATTATTTTGAATGTTATTAAAGTTAGTATGTATTGTAATGGGGGCCGCGAGGCTACCCCACAGCTGTCCCCATATGGGGCGACGGCTGTGGAGGCAACCGGTGCTGCCCTCATAGGCAGCGGTGGCTGCCACATAGCCGCCTCCCCATACGGGGAGGGCTGCATCCATAACCACAGCCGTGGGCTGTGTACTGTGTATACACAGAGCCGAGGCTGTATAAAATGTGGCTATTAGTATTAAACTCAGATTCTTTCGATTTCACTATAATTTAATCATCAAAATCCGAGTTAGGGTTTCATATATTATTTAATATAATGTATATATATTTGTATATATATTATATATATGTGTGTGTGAATATATACCATATATATATAATATATGTATAAATGTATGTATATATATGTATATGTGTATATATATCTTTATATATATATATCCATATATGTATATATATGCATTGTGTATATATTTTATTATTGAGAATTATTGATTGAAGTATTAATGTGGAAAAGTATATTTGGGAAATTGAGAAATAAAATTTATTGTTATTTACATAGTTATGCATATTATGAAATTCAATGTGTATATTTATTTAATGTGTAGAGAATTGTTGTTAAGTAAAGGAAATATTAGAAATAAATGCATTTTCTCTCTTAATTGTTTGATTGGATTTAATATATCCCAATGATAGACTTGTATTTGTTTTTGGTTGTCTTATATTTTTATTTGGTAAAAGGGGGAAAGATTTATCTTTACGTGATTTAAGTCTTCCAGTTCCAATCTCTTAAAGGGAGTAAATTTGAATGTGGTTCTATGTGTGTGAACAAGTTAGGGTAGTGCACCTAATTTTGTGAATGTATTGAGATGATCATTGTGGTATATATGGTATTATAAGTTGAAATTGTGCACTTTGTCTACCCTAGATAGTAAACTAGTATACCAATGTTATGTTTAGGGGAGTGGCTTTTTGTAAGGGCCGACACACAAAGTGGTGTCAGGGTAACTTACAAAGAGTTAGTAACTCAGTGATAACTAATTGACACAGTAGTTAGAATAAAAATCTTAACAAGATGATCATTCCTCGCTTATGACTCTTGAGCTACTTCAGTCATGAGTATAAGATGAGAAGGCCTAGAATGGCAAATCGGTGTCTTGTTTCTTCAAAAGACATTTGATTCTGCAATGATTTTCATTGGGGCCGGGTTTCGTAAGAGGTTACCAGGGTAACCCAAGGATTGGGGGCCAGAACCTAGGAAGAAACACCAGGGTAACCTTTGCAAAGTTGTGATGACACTCCACCTAGAATAACAATTAACCTCGTACTTGTAATACATTCAATTGTCAAAATCTGGAAGCAATGTAACCAATAGTTTGTTATGTACTAGTGTCTAGCGTTAGTAGATTAGGTCTAGGTAACCTTATTACTATCTCCTATCATGGGGGGTGGACCTACGGGTACCACATGGTTGGGTGGAATGTGCACCTTACTCCGTTGGGTCCCCAGTTTTGTGATCATGGCATCGAGAGCTTCTTGGATGGAAAGCTCGCATTTGGAACTTATGAATACTTCATCATTGTATATTGTAAATCTTGTATTGTAAAACATCCCTCAAATGTTGTGAGGTGAACACTTGTAATTGTAATCATTATTGAACTAACTCATCAGATGAATGAGTATTGTATATTTTATAAAATGCAATGTATGGAAACATGTATGTACTTTATGTTATCTTCAATGGAAATTTCAATGTTATGCTATGATTATTTTTATGTTATAAGTTAATATGTGCAATACGAAATACTTAAGTCACTTATGGAAACTCAAAGTAGTGTAACGTCACATAGCTTAATGAATGTATGCAACTAATTAACTTAATAATTAAACTTAAAAAAAAAAATTATTACACTTTAATACACTATTGCAACATTCTTAGGTTATTATGATGGGGCATTACACAAAGAATCAGAATACTCCCCATTGTGCATCTTATCGGTGTATGGTCTTGGCGATGTCTCCATGTCTCACCGACCGCTATCAAGAGGTGATCCCTTTAGCATAAGGTGTTATCCCAGCCAAAATGTTTCAGCGAGTTTACGAAGTCTCACCGACTAAGCAAAAGGGTCTAAAACTTTGGCATGAGTAGTTCCCTTCGGTATGTGCTCTCACCAAACACCAGGAGTCTTGCCAACAGGGAAGGGTCCGCTTATCGGCAAAGTAGCATAGCATAGCCCAAAGGTCTAGCCAAGCAGTGGGTGTCTCACCAAAACAAGGTGTCAGTAAGACTCCGAAGGGAGTGAAGGGGATCACTATATACTCTCACCGAATGAGAAAGGTTTGAGCGACAAGAAGGAACTTCGGCGAGAGAACCAGTGTGTCACGGTGACAAAAGTGGACTTATGAAAGCTTTCGCCAAGACATAAGATGTCTGCAAGACATCTCCCCGATAAGAGAATGCTACAACGAAGCGCCTGTAACGAAGGAATCCACTTCGGTATGACTACGGGGAGGTCTTGGCGATTATATAGCCCACCAAAAGAAGTGGTATAGCTTGACCAAGGATTAAACATTTGCCAAAAGGTCTTGGTGAAGGAAGAAGGTCACGCCGAAACAAAAAGAGAAGCTGGCGCAAGAAGGTCAACAAAAGGAATTCAGGGAGACTCCATGCAAATGAGGGGGCTTCACTGTGAGGTCACAGCGATAATGCGAAGGTCATGCCGACATGAAGCAGGGTCTGGCCGAAAAATAAATGGAGCTCAGCCAAGGATCATACCTTCGCCAAAAGGTCTTGGTGAAGGAAGAAAGTCACGCCGAAAGGAAGAAAGTGGGCTCAGCGAGAATGAAAAAGGAGTTCACTCAAGGTCTTGCTGATAGCGATGGATTTCCCAGTGAAGGAGGTATCAGTATAACCAAGAGAAAACAAAGGCTTCACCATGTGGTCTCAGTGAAAGGATGGGGTCCTACCGATGGTCTTTGGGAGCTTGGTATAACTTTTGTAGCTCGCCAAAGCATCTTGCCGACTGCCATGTGCTATGCCGATAACTGTGAAAATGAAATCGCATCAAGGAGACACGATAAGTGTCTCACCAACATGCGATTCAATGGGGACCACTTTTGAATGCCCAGGAATCTGGCATGGCAAATGTCTAACCAATTTGAGGAAAGCCAAAGAGTGATTCATCGGTCCCTTTGACCAATTGATTGTTCTTGGGAAAGAAGGCCAACATAATGCAAACTAGATGGACTCTTTTTGAGAACAGGTGGTGATGGATCGGCTCAGGCGAAATGCAAAAATCTACAGGGAGGCCCGATGGTGCTTCCAGGAGATGGTCAACGTGTGAAAGGTCCAGAGCATGAAGGAAGCTGAATGAAGAAAGGAACTATGAGTCATAGGGATAGCTGTAATGACCACTGACAGGAAGATCAATATTAATGATGATATTTTGAGCATTCAAGGTGACCCCTGGCAGAGTTCAAAGATGGACACGCAAATAGATGAATTAATGCTGCAGCAGCAAAAGATCTACAGATCTTTCCCAAAAATATTTCATCAGCATGGATAGCAAAGCTTCACATTGAATGCAGTTCTAACTCTCTTCAAAAGATCTAAGAGCTGACTCACCTATAGTCTGCAGATATTTTGTAAACCCTAGTGTTGGGGACAGTGCATTCTTTTGAGTACATTCTGTATATAAGGCACTCTTGCCTCTTTGTAAAGGTTAGAACTTTGAAGAAAGAAAGTGGTAGGTTATAAGTTGTAGCTTAGAAAGCACTTCTAGATTAGAACTTTGAAGATAGAACTTCTAGTTAGTAGTCAGTAGAATAGGAATAGAGGGGATAGAAGCTGAGCCTGATTCTTTGTAATAGGAGCTTCTTTTGTCTTCCTGAGTAGGAGTTAAATTTTGAATAGACTAATGTACCTTTCAGTTTCCTTAGTGTAAATGAAAACAATCTGAAATCATAGATTATCTATACACTGGTGATTGTGCCAGCTTTGTAAATGTTGTTTATCTATTTCATCAATAATAGAAGCAACCAGATTAAAATCTATTTCATGTTGTGTTTCAGAATGGTGTTTGTCTTGAATTAATCATTTGATTTGTGAAGCTTTCAAGGGATGAAGTTTGATTTTCTATTTTGTTTGAATGGTAACTTGCAATCTACTATTGAAATCAGCGCTGTGAATGGGTGAAGCTGTGTGTTAGTCACAAGTTAAGTTTGTTCTACAGTTTTAGTTAGGAATTCCTTGAAAGGCAACAGGTCTGGTTAATTTGGATGAAGTGTCATTCTTTTCTATCCCAAAGCCCTAATCCATCTTTTTCTATTTCTTTGAAAACCCCGATTAGAGTAGATTTAAATTCATGTTTAACCCACAATAGTCCAAAAGCTCAACACTAGTAGGCCCCTTGAACATTACTATTATATTGACCACTGAGGGACATCAGCAAGTTGAGAACCAACTACAAAGACCTTGGGAGCTAAGATATCCATGTGATCATCTTTCTCTTTCAGGAGAAATAGAGTAGCAATATTCTGTTTGCAATGTTGTGCCATTTGGGACGTTAACAGGAACTGGCGCTAGAGGGAGGGCCAATGAGTAATTTTGGATTATTGTGAGTTGGAGTGGGCCAGGTCTTGGAAAACCCAGCTCTGAGGGGTAGCCCTTTGCATATACCAGGATTTTTTCATGAAATCCCTGATCACCTGTATGATCGGCTTCCATTATTTTTCCCTAACAGTGGGAAAAATGCTTTTGAACATGTCGAAACTTGCAGGCGTATTCTCTCTTTTCTCCAGGTTCAGCATTAGGATATCATCTGCTAGTTATTTTTCGAAACACTTCAAGGTTCAGCAAGGCAATGGTATGATAATCTTCTACCAGAATCTATTTATTCATGGACAGAACTGGAAACCTTATTTTTAGATTAGTTTGATGCTCATGCATTACATCCTTACATGAATTTGCAACTACAAAAAGGATACCATTAGAACCCATTGATCAATTTAATCACAGATTCTTGTTTATGTATCAAAGGGTTCAATCTTTGGATTTGGTTGTTGATAATCTTATACTGATAGAACATTACTATTGGGGTTTAAATTTTTCATTGGCAACCAAAGTTAGAGGTTGTGGTAAGGCTACATCTTTGCATGATGCACTTAAAAATGATTTCTTATTGGCACAATTCGGAGGTGACACTAGAAATTTAGATAGCCAAACTCAAGGTTATAATCCTCTTGTGCTTGCAAACTGCCATCATCTGTAGCCTTATGCTACTCCACCCACCACCCCTGCCAAGATGCAATCATTCTCCCCAAGTAGCTACGACCTTCCTAAGGTTCCAAGCACCACATTCCCTGACACCCCTTACTAGGTCAATCGCACACAAGGCCATTGGGAGAATTCACTCCTACAAAATCCAATCACAGAGTTGAGTACTTCACTTGATAATGAAGTTATAACCATATCATCTCTTTTCAGTCATATTCCAAAGCATAGTCCATTACATCACAATGAAGTTGTGGATAAAACATTTGATCCACTAGAATATAGTTTTGATGACTTTTTTGGTCAAAAGCATGAAATGATGTAATTCTAGAGCATAATGGAAATCTCAAGATAGAATCTAGCTTTGTTGAGAATGCTAGTACTAACGATGGCTTTGAAGGAGATGAGGTAAACTCTTCTGATCAAGATCAGAATCAGAGTGATGAGGGATGCATAGAGAGACATGGTTCATGTTGGATAGATATCCCACGTGCACAAAATTGAATAAGGGATAAATTAGAAGAGCTGGGAGGTCTGAAACTATCAGAACTTGTTGGGCCAAGTGGATGTAGGATACATCGAACTGATTAGCATTCTCAGATGGACTGCCATGTCTTCCTAGGAAGGATGGATTTGTATTTCAGGAAAATGATCACTATTGAAGGAATACTTATGGAGGATCCTTGGATTACCTATCCCCCCAATGAGAATGAGGAGGAAACACGCTTTGATGGGTTAACACAAGAATATGACTCTACTAATTTAAGTGGTGGACGGGCTGAAACAGGTGACAGGCTTCAAGATGAGATTGCCAATGAATCTTGTGGTCAAAGTCAAGGACTTAAATGTCACCATGAAATTTTAAGGGAAGAAAGTCAAGTAGATGTGCAGATCAGTCAATTGTTCCCTGAAGAAGTTCATGATGGAGTACATTGGGGTGAAGCAAAGGAATGCCAAAAAACCACCCAAGAGGTTATCTCAAAAGTTGAGTCTCCTCAACATAACGAAGAGAATGAGACAAGGGAGTATTTTCTTGATTTTGTTTCTGATTGCTCAAATGTGTTGTTGGAAGAAGGTCCTTGCTTAGTATCCACTAATCAATTTGTTCCTAACACTGATGAATTTGATGCTAAGTGGCATGTCCTTGATGAAGAGGTGCAGAAATATGAATTGAGAAAGTGTTTTCTTGTTTCTGACTCTGTGGGTTCAAATGAGTTTGAAGGAAATCCTTGTTCACCATGTGCAAGTATCCCTAGCATCAATGGTTATAAGCTGGAACCAGGTTCTCAAACCCTAGGGGATGACATGTTGCAAGAGAATGTTCAAAGTGAGACTTCATCTCAAGAAATTTAGAAATTTTTTGACTCTGTGCTCAAGATGAATACAGAGATGCTGGTGAGTGAATATCCTGACTGCAAGATGAACCCTAATTTAGTGGTGTTCCATGACCTAAGACCTTGTGAGGAGGAGATCATACAACACAAACCTGCATTGGTAACTAGAAATCTTTAGAATCAGGTGGTATCCTTTCATTATCCTCTGTGTTTTAATAATTCTTAGTTTGATTATGGCGTTGGGGATAGTAAAACATGTTTGTGGGTAAATCATGACAAAAATGAGAACCCACAGTTGATAATATTTCAAGCTTTATGCTCTCAGAATGAACTTATTGCCTATAAACTTTATATTTCTGAGTATAAAGATAAATTTGCTAGGCTTAGAACTATGCCTAGTAAATTAAGATTGTTGCACATAATGAAAAATCAGTCAAGTCAATGTATAAATTTTTACAGTTTTGTGTTTGTAAAGCTTAGCTTTTGAGTTAGTTTAGGATTAGGATAGATTAGTGTTAGTTTTTGGTTTAGTTAGTTTTCCTTCATTTTGTCTTTTTTTCCTTTTCTTGCTCTTTTTGTTTTTGTTTGTAGATAGTTTGTTTTTCTATTTGTAAATATTCTGCTTTTCCTTCTATTGTAAATAGCTTGGTTGTTTGTTTGTTTGTCCTTTTCTCTTTGTCTTTCTGCCTCCTTGGTTCTTTTGGTTTCTATTTTGTTTTTTTCTTTGGGGTTTACCTATTCTATCCCATCTTAAAATGGTGGCTGTTATCTGAAGCATACTATGGTCATTAGGAGAGAAGTGGTTTAGATATTTTCCAGGTCTGCTGATTGGGTCATTTTGTCCTAAACTTTTGTCTTATACCCATTGACAATAAGAGTTGTGGAAGGTCTTGAAAACAAGGTGCAAAGTAAGTACCCTTCATTAGCTCTCCCTGAATATTTGACAAATCAATAAGATCATCTCCTCTTCTAGTAGTGTATTTGTCCTAAGATGGCAACATTGTAAGACTTGAGTGAAAAATTCAATTTTCCAAGTGTTTTCATGAGGTCCATGGTAGTTCTCAACCCAAATCAGATGTTAAACATTTGACATATTGAAAGGAAAAGAGAATTAAATGAAATATCTAAAACCTCAAAAGAAAAAAAGAAAAGAATTATCAAAAGAGAAAAGAGATTCAATATGAATGGGTGATTCCAATATCTCTACTAGGGCTATGGATGCCTAACTGGCAGTAGAGCAATGTTGTGAGAAAACTAGAGGTATCTCCATTGGGGCTATGGACGCCTAACTGGTAGCGGAGCAATGCCCAGGATATCATTGCACGACAGCTAAAGGAAATCAACTCATGTAGTTCAAATCTTACACGTTGTTGTCCAAAAGATGAGGAAAACTTCATGAGAGAGTGATGCACAATGCACAATCAAGCACAAACATAGATTCAGGGGTAGCTATTATTGACTTACATTTGAGATTCTAGCTCTACCTTGTTCATTATAAATGACCCAACTGGAGTTGTGATGTTCATGAACCAGGAGTTCTGGGTAGCTAAATCCTTCAGATTCTTGAAAATGGTTAAACCATTTTCCCAGCCGAGTCGCCATTTGTTATGCCTTACATAACCTCCCCATTTTGATTTGGAACAAAATGGGTCCCCCTTTCTTTTGTTTTCTTTGCCTTTGGTTTTTTGCTTTTGCTCTTGGGGTTCTTCGGGTTTTCTCTTGAGTTCAGGATTTTCCATCCCATTCGGATTTTCCCGGATCTTGCTCGAACTCCAGCTGAACGTTTTGTTGTTCGAGAATCTTTGGTCTTTGCGGAATTCCGTGTGGACCGATTTTCCCGATGTCTTCTTTTTTCGCGAATTTTCGCATGGTCCAATTTTTTGCGGTTTTCTATCTCCTCCAGATTTTCCCAAAATCCGTCATCCCCTGTTCATTCTGGGTTTTCCGGAATGTCTTCTCCTTCACGGAATTCCATCCCGCGTAGATTTCCCTAGAATATGGTGGAATGCGAAGAAATATGGAGAAGTGGGACTAGTTGCTAAATGATGATGCATTTTATGAATAATTAATGCTATTTTGAGATCTCACATGTTGTTCCTTGTTTGATAATAATCAGATTAAGCTTCTAGTGGGTGTTTTCATGTTTATTCTGCTGGAATCCGCCTTACTCAAAATTCTCTAAAATTCCTCCCTGGCTTGGATTCCACGGGTCGACCTGAAACCCGAACTTGTTGGTATGATCATTTTTTTTGAAAATTTAACTGCACCTTACTAACATGGGATTCATTGCAATGATGATTTTGATTATTTAACTTCTATTTGTATGATCTTTATAGTGGTTTTCTTTGTTGAGTGCAGGATTAAATCGTGCCAGAGTGATATTTGCCAAGGCAGCTCAGTTGAAGGGCATTCTTCTGTCCAGTTGGTCATGAAAATTAGCTAAAAGTCAGCAGGACTTTTCTAATCTCTTACTGACTAGTGGCTTGGCTCTGACCGTTTGAAATCCAAAGAATTAGAATACTCCCCATTGTGCATCTTATCGGCGTATGGTCTTGGTGAAGTCTCCATGTCTCACCGACCGCTATCAAGAGGTGATCCCTTCGGCATAAGTTGTTATCCCTGCCAAGATGTTTCAGCGAGTTTACGAAGTCTCACCGACTAAGAAAAAGGGTCTAACACTTTGACGTGAGTAGTTCCCTTCGGTATGTGCTCTCACTGAACATCGGGAGTCTTTCTGATGGGGAAGGGTCCGCTTATCGGAAAAGCAACATAGTGTCGCCCAGAGGTCTAGCCGAGCGGTGAGTGTCTCACTGAAACAAGGTGTCGGTAAGACTTCGAAGGGAGTGAAGGGGATCTCTATATACTCTCGCCGAATGAGAAAGGTCTGAGTGACACAAAGGAACCTCGGTGAGAGAACCGGTGTGTCACGACGACAAAAGTGGACTTATGAAAGCTTTCCTTGAGACATAAGATGTCTGCAAGACATCTCCCCAATAAGAGAACACTACAACGAAGTGCCTGTAACGAAGGAATCCACTTCGGTATGACTACGGGGAGGTCTTGGCTACAATATAGCCCACCAAAAGAAGCGGTATAGCTCGGAAAAGGATTAAACATTCGCCAAAAGGTCTTGGCGAAGGAAGAAGATCATGTCGAAACAAAAAGAGAAGCTGGCGCAAGAAGGTCAACAAAAGGAATTCGGGGAGACTCCAAGCAAATGAGGGGGCTTCCCTATGAGGTCACGGCGATAATGTGAAGGTCATGCCGACATGAAGCAAGGTCTGGCCAAAAAAGAAATGGAGCTCGGCCAAGGATCATACATTCGCCAAAAGGTCTTGGTGAAGGAAGAAAGTCACACCGAAAGGAAGAAAGTGGGCTTGGTGAGAATGAAAAAGGAGTTCACTGAAGGTCTTGCCGACAGCGATGGATTTCCCAGTGAAGGAGGTATCAGTATAACCAAGAGAAAACAAAGGCTTTGCCATGTGGTCTCAGCGAAAGGATGCGGTCTTGCTGATGGTCTTTGGGAGCTTGGTATAACTTATGTAGCTCACCGAAGCATCTTGCCAACTGCCATGTACTATGCTGATAACTGTTAAAACAAAATCGCATCGGGGAGACACGATAAGTGTCTCACCAACATGCGATTCAATGGGGATCACTTTTGAATGCCTGAGAATCTGGCGTGGTGAATATCTAACCTATCGGAGGAAAGCCAAAGAGTGATTCATCGGTCCCTTTGACCGATTGACTATTCCTGGGAAAGAAGGCCAACATAATGCAAACCAGATGGACTCTTTCTAAGAATAGGTGGTGATGGATTGGCTCGGGTGAAATGCAAAAATCTACAGGGAGGCCCGATGGTGCTTCCAATAGACGGTCAATGTGTGAAAGGTCCAAAGCATGAAGGAAGCCAAATGAAGAAAGGAACTATGAGTCACAAGGATAGCTGTAATGACCACTGATAGTTAGATCAATATTAATGATGATATTTTGAGCATTCAAGGCGACCCCTGGAAGAGTTTAAAGATGGACATGCAAATAGATGAATTAATGCTGCAGCAGCAAAAGATCTACAGATCTTTCCTAGAAATATTTCATCAGCATGGACAGTAGAGCTTCACATTGAATGCAGTTCTGACTCTCTTCAAAAGATCTAAGAGCCGACTCTCCTACAGTCTACAGATATTTTGTAAACCCTAGTGCTAGGGACAGTGCATTATTTTGAGTACATTTTGTATATAAGGCACTCTTACCTCTTTGTAAAGGTTAGAACTTCGAAGAAAGAAAGTGGTAGGTTAGAATTTGTAGGGTTAGGAAGCACTTCTAGATTAGAACTTTGAAGATAGAACTTCTAGTTAGTAGTCAGTAGAATAGGAATATAGGGGATAGAAGCTGAGCCTGATTCTTTGTAACAGGAGCTTCTTTTGTCTTCCTGAGTAGGAGTTAAATTCTGAATAGACTAATGTACCTTTCAGTTTCCTTAGTGTAAATGAAAACAATCTGAAATCATAGATTATTTGTACACTGGTGATTGTACCAGCTTTGTAAATGTTGTTTATCTGTTTCATCAATAGTAGAAGCAACTAGATTAAAATCTATTTCATGTTGTGTTTTAGAATGGTGTTTGTCTTGAATTAAACATTTTATTTGTGAAGCTTTCAAGGGATGAAGTTTGATTTTCTGTTTTATTTGAATGGTAGCTTGCAATCTGCTGTTGAAATCAGCACTATGAATGGGTGAAGTTGTGTGTTAGTCACAAGTTAAGTTTGTTCTGTAGTTTTAGTTAGGAATTCCTTGAAAGGAAATAGGTCTAGTTAATTCAGATGAATTGTCATTCTTTTATGTCCCAAAGCCCTAATCCATCTTTTTCTATTTCTTTGAAAACCCCGGTTAGAGTAGATTTAAATTCATGTTTAACCCACAACAGTCCAAAAGCTCAACACCAACAGGCCTCTTGAACATTACTATTACATTGACCACTGAGGGACATCAGCACAGTTGAGAACCAACTACAAAGACCTTGGGAGCTAAGATATCCATGTGATCATCTTTCTCTTTCAGGAGAAACAGAGTAGCAATATTATGTTTGCAATGTTGCTATGCCATTTGGGACGTCAACATGTAGGAAAATTTTGTAGCAAATGATATAATCTTTTATTTCAAAATGGTGGTTGTGAAATTAGAAAAGGAAGCTTGGGTACTTTTGTTGCTATTGGAACAAAGATAGGAGGTAATGTCTATTAACTCAAAGGTAGTGGTGCAAAGTGCTTTATGTATCAAACTAATGAAATTTGGCTATAGCATAGAAGAATGGGTCACATTAATTTTGGTAACCTTGTAAGAATAAGTTCTACTAATGTTGTGAGATATTTTCCAAAGATTACAAATCCTATCAATGCAATCTACAAAGAATGTGAAGTTGGAAAACAAACAAAGACAAGATTTAAGACAACAAAATATTCTACCATAGGTCCCTTGGAGTTATTGTATAGAGATCTATGTGGACCTACTAGAATTATAATCTCATGTGGTGATAGGTATTTCAGGTCATTAATTGATGATTATTCTAGAATGGCTTGGGTTACATTTCTCAAAGAAAAATTAGAAACTCTAGACAAGCTTAAAATATTTAAGCCTATGGTTGAGAATTAAATGAATTTAAAAGTAAAATTTTGAGATTTGATAAAGGTGGTGAGTTTACTTCAAATGAGTTTAACATTTTTTTTGAAGATCATGAAATAAGAAGGAATTTATTAGCCCCCAGAACTCCTAAATAGAATGGATTTGTGGAAAGGAAAAATAGAACAGTTCAAAAAGCAACTAGGACAATGATAAAGGAAGCCAATCTTTTGTATGTGTATTAGACAAAATCAATTCATACAACACTATACATTCTTAATAGAGGTCAAGCAAGAGCGAATAGTTCAAAGAATCCTTATGAGTTATAGTATGGTAAACCTCCTACTATGAAATATTTTAAAGTTTTTGGAAGGAAGTGTTAATTAGAAGAGATGAAGAAAATGTAGGAAAGCTTGATGCAAGATTTGATGAAGGAATCTTCCTTGGATACTCTACAAGAAGTAAGGCCTATTGGTGTTAGAATAAAATGTTGAAGAAGATTGTTGAGAGTGTGAGTGTTAAAGTACATTAAGAACCACATCAAAGTTTAGTATTGGTAGAAGAATATGAATCTGATGAATCCCCTTGCAGTGAAGAAGAAAAGACTAAAGATAAAGGAAAAGAGTTGAAAATTGAAGAGGAAGAAGCTCTAAAATGAAAATCCTAAGACTCCTAAGTATGTGTAAAAGAATCATTTAGAATATCAGATCATTGGAGATAAGAGAAAAGGTGTGCTAACAAGAAGACAAGCTGCTATGACAGAAGAACAAGTAAATTTTTTGTTTACTTTTTGAGGTGGAACCAAAAATAATGATTGAGGCATGCAAAGATGAGAATTGGATCAAAGCAATGAAGGAAGAGCTAGAATAGATAGAGAAGAATCCAAATTTGGAATTGCTCCCAATATTAGAAAATAAGAATGTGATTGGTACTAGGTGGGTATTTCAGAACAAGTTGAATGAAGACGGAAAAATTGTCAAGAACAAGGCTAGACTTGTTTGTAAATTTTATCATAGGTTGAAGGTATAGATTATGAGGAAATTTTTTCTCTAGTTTCAAGAATGGAATCTATTCGAATGTTTTTAGCTTTTGTAGCATATAAAAAATTCAAAGTATATCAAATGAATGTGAAGTCTACATTCTTGAATGGTGAATTGGAAGAAGATGTATACATTGAACAACTAAGGTTTGTAGATTGAAGAAAGCATTGTATGGACTAAAGCAAGCTCCCAGAGATTGGTATGCAAGGTTAGATAAGTAATTATAGCAAGGATTCAGAAAAGGCACTACAAATAGCAATCTATATTTCAAAGTTGAAAGCGAACAAATCTTAATTATGGTATTATATGTTGATGACATAATCTTCAGAGGAAATAAAGATATGTGATTTTTTTTTACAAAAGAGATGTAAAAAGAATTTGAAATGTCAATGTGTGGGGAGATGAATTTATTCCCTGGTTTGTAGATCAATTGCTGGACATATGGACAACTGAGCAACCTTCAGTCTTCAATTCGAATTAGACTACTAGAAAAGAATCACTGCATCGTTCGTATGCATTCTATGAACCATGCTATTATTATAATAAATTGATGCATCAACACGCATTCAAATCACAATCTAAGTATGTTGAGGAAATGTTCATTTTTTTTGGAATGGATGACTCTAAAATGGTATGTACTCCTATGGTTACTAGTTGTAAGTTGATCAAGAATGATGAATCTCCTAAGAAAGATCAAAGAAATTATAGATCAATGATTTGTGGACTATTATACCTTACTACTACTAGACTAGATATCATGCATTTAGTTTGTCTTGTGGCTAGATTTCAAGAAGATCCCAGAGAATCTCATGTTGTAGTAGTAAAGAGGATATTCAAATATTTGAAGGGAACTCTCAATTATTGTTTATGGTATCCTAAGGATATTGACTTATCCTTGAGTGCATACATAGATGTAGATTAGGTTGGATGTGTAGATGATAAGAAAACTACAAGTGGTGGTACCTTCTTCCTTGGAAGCATGGTGATTTCATGGTTAAGTAAGAAGCAATATTTAGTGTCATTATCTATTGTAGAAGAAGAATATATTGTAGTAGCATCATGTTGTACACGATTGTTGTAGATGAAGGAAACATTGAAGGATATCAGAGTTTCATATGATGAACCTATTTATATCATTTGTGACAATAAAAGTGCAATAAATATTTAAAAGAATCTGGTAATGCATTCAAGAACAAAACATATCTCAATCTGGTATCACTTCTTTAGAGAGAAAGTTGTAGAGAATGAGGTGAAGTTGGAATATGTTCCTACTAAGGATTAGGTTGTTGATATTTTCATAAAGTCTCTTCCAAAAGATACTTTTGAGTATCTCCAAGAGAAGTTAGGGGTTGTTGGCCCTTCTTTCAACTAGATGCACAAGTGTGTGCATATGTCTAAGAAGTATTTCAAGATACATTCTTGGTCCTGGACTGATGTTGAAGGCTACCTCTCAAGGGGAGTAGGTAGTAATGGTTGTTGGATGGTGTAGTCAAATGGAGCATATTGTATGCCCCTAAGGGGGAGTGTGTAGGAAAGTGAATATCGAGGAAAGAAAAAGAGTTCAATACAAAAAAGAGAGTGCATAAGATAGTGCAGTTGCTTGTTGGTGTTGTAAGTGGTGTATGTAGGTGTGGCCCTTTGAATGTTGTCAAAGGGGGAGAGAAAGAGAGTTGGATGAGTTTATGGACCTTTACCTTTGATGTTAAAAGGGGAGAGAGTTGGTTGAAAAACCATAGTGCAAAAGTAAATATGGTCTGAAGACCATAAGAGGAGAGAGAATCTGAAAAAAATGAAGAGAGTTAGTGTAGTGTATGGAGAGTATTGTCTGAGGATCAAAGGAGGAGAGTGATCTAGAATGATGAAGAGTAAAGAGTTTTCCTAGTTGAGGGGATTACTACTTATTGTAGTATTTCTATTGGTTTCTTTTTTTGTTGATGGTTTTTTAGAAAGTATGTGTTGCCTTTAATGACAAAGGGGGAAATTATTAGAAGTTTGGAGATGTTGGAAGCTTGAGTTGTTTGTGAGTTTTGGGTATTTTCATTGATGTCAACCCCTTGAATAAAGAGAGTGTTGGAATCTACTAATATTAATGATGTGTCTAAAATTTTTGGTATTGATGTCAACACATGTTGGTGTTGTCATTGATGTCATACTTTAGTATAGTTGTAGAAGTTGTTGGTCTAACTTGTGTTTGGGGAGATTGTTGTAGTTGGAAAGTGTTGCATGTTGAAGATGTTGTAGATATGTTGCAGAGATATTAGTAATTTTGTTGGTAAAGTCGATTCACTTGGTTTCCAAGTGCTTTTGATAAAATTTGAATAAAAGAGAGTTCAAGTGTGATGATCTAAGTGTGAGCCTTAATGCCTATGACTTCTAGATGTAGTGAGTAGAAGTTGTCTACATTTTAGTCTATTTGATGAGTTGTTTGTGCTTTAATGGAACTGTACCTTTGGAATATGAGAGATGCATTTTTAGAAGTTAAAATTGGAAGTGAGCCACCCCTTCTATTATTCTTTCTTTCAGATAGTGATTCCTTTGGCAGTGAACCTTATTGTATTTGACATTGCAATTCATATATTAGTGAGCTAATCCTCACTTTGGTTTTTCCCTTCTTAGGTTTTCCACATAAATATGATGTTCTTATGTGTTTGGATTTGCTTAGATGTGTTTCCATTACTATTCCATATGTTTACATTCTGCTAAAGCATGATAAGGGTTTAATGGTTGTTAAGGGTTTAAGGGCCAATGCAGATCTGAATGATAATGAGGGTTTTTGATATTTTTAAGTATACAATTGATTCACCCCACCTCTTAGTTATTTTGTGCATCTAACAATTGGTATCAAATTTTTTATTCTCATGAAGAAGCTTAACCACTTGAGGTAGATCCAGATGGCACACAAGAAAGGTGTCAAAGCTCCTTTGTTCGATGGAAAAAATTTTACCTACTAGAAAGCTAGGATGGAGTCCTTTATGGTTTCTCTTAGATTTGGTTTTTGGAAGTCTTTTGAAAAAGGTTATACTATGCCTACAAATGCAATCTTGATTGATCTTTCTAATTTTGAACTTGGAAAGGTGATAAGTTTGAATTCTACTAAAAATATTTGGACAAAGCTAGAAGGTATCTATAAAGGAGATGACAAGGTCAAACAAGTGAAGATGCAGAACTACAAAGCCAAATTTGAAACCATAAGAATGTTGGAAAATGATGATATTACTACCTACATGCTCAAATCTGATGAAGTTGTCAATGCCATCAATGGTCTTGGTGGAAAGCTTGATCAAAGGAAAGTTGTGAAAAAGGTATTAAGAACTTTGCTTAAAGCTTATAGTTCTAAAAAAAAATCTATTAAGGAAGCTCAAAATTTGGATAATTATTCTAGAGATTAGATGTTTGGTGCTTTAACTTCTTTTGAAATGAGGGTGTTTGGTAAAGATGCTACAAACAAAGAGACTACTTTTTAAGTTTGCAAAGTGGAAAAGGGCGATGAATCAGATACAAATGATCTTGATGAGGTGGACGCAAAATTTGTGAGGATATTGAAAAAGGGTAATGGAAAATACAGAGGTAAGCTACCTTTCAAAAGTTTTAATTATTGAAAGATAGGTCATTATTCATCTAAATTTCCAATCAATGTTACTAATGACAAACAAAAGGATCATAAAGGTAAATTTGTCAAAAATAGTTATTATGTTGAAAAGGAAAATGGTGCATCTGATGATGAAGAATAAAATTATCTAGATGAAGGGAGTGATGAATTCTTATTCATGTCTTTAAATGTTGGAACTAATTATACTAATCTTGAATGATGTGTGGAGGAAAGTGCTCCAAAAATAGGTCATAACATTGAAGGAACTATGTTGACTAATTTTCATGCTAGAGAAGAGAAGAATTGTTGGATCATTGATAGTGGATGCTCAAATCATATGATAGGTGATAAGAGTAAGTTTTTTAAACTTGAAAAGTATGATGGTGGTCTTGTTAAGTTTGGTGATGATACATCTACTAAGATTTGTGCAAAAGATTCAATTAGTTTTTATGGCAAGCATAATACAAATGATGTTCTTCATTTCAAGGTCTCTGACATAATCTTCTAAGTGTAGGACAAATGTGTAGCAAAGGATATAATCTTGTATTTCAGAATGGTGGTTGTGAAATTAGAAAAGGAAGCTCTAGTACTTTGGTTGCTTCTAGAACAAGGACATAAGGTAATGTCTATCAACTCAAAGGCAGTGGTGCAAAGTGCTTTATGTTTCAAACTAATGAAATTTGGCTATGGTATGGAAGAATAGGTCAAATCAATTTTAATATTCTAGTGAGCATAAGTTCTACTGATGTTGTCAGATATTTTTCAAAGATTACAAAGCCTATCAATACAATCTGCAAAGAATGTCAAGTTGGAAAACAAACAAAGACAAGATTCAAGACAAATGAATATTCTACCACAAGTCTCTTGGAGTTAGTGTATACAAATTTATTTTGACCTACCATAATTAGAAGCTCATGTGGTGACAGGTATTTCATGTTATTAATTGATTATTATTCTAGATGGCTTGGGTTACATTTCTTAAAGAAAAATCATAAGCTCTAGACAAGTTTAAAGTATTTAAAGCTATGGTTGAGAATGAAATGAATCTGAAAATAAATTTTTTGAGATCTGATAGAGGTGGTGAATTTACTTTAAATGAGTTTAATATTTTTTGTGAAGATCATGGAATAATAAGGCATTTATTAGCCCCTAGAACTCCTTGGCAAAATGGAGTTGTAGAAGTGAAAAATTGAACAACTCAGGAAGTGGCTAGGACAATGATGAAGGAAGCTAATCTTTCGCATTTCTATTGGAGAGAAGCAATTCATAATGTAGTCTAAATTCTTAATAGATGTCAAATAAGAGATAATAATTCAAAGACTCCCTATGAGTTATGGTATGGTAAACTTCCTATTGTGAAATATTTCAGAGTTTTTGGAAGGAAGTGTTATATAAAAAAAGATGAAAACTTAGCAAAGTTTGATGCAAGATTTGATGAAGGAATCTTATTTGGATTATCTACAAGAAGAAAGGACTAATGGTGTTACAATAAAAGTTTGAATAAGACTTTTGAGAGTGCAAGTGTTAAATTGGATGACAACCACATCAAAGTTTAGTGTTGATAGAATCATATGAATCTAATGATTCCCCTTGCAGTGAAGAAGAAAATGTTGAATATAAAGGAAAAGAGTTGAAAATTGAAGAGGAAGAAGCTTTGAAAAATAATCCTAAGACTCCCAAGTATGTGTAGAAGAATCATTCAAAAAATTAGATCATTGGAGATAAGAGAAAAGGTGTGTTGAAAAGGAGAAAAGTTGCTATGATTGAGGAACAAGTAAATTTTTGTTTACTTTCTAAGATAGAACTAAAAATAGTGATTGAGGTATGTAAAGACGAGAATTGGATCAAAGCAATGAAGGAAGAGTTAGAAAAAATAGAGAAGAATCTGACTTGGGAATCGGTCCTAAGACCGGAAAATAAAAATGTGATTGGTACTATATGGGTATTTTGGAACAAGTTGAATGAAGATGGAAAAGTTGTTAGGAACAAGGCTAGACTTGTGTGTAAGGGTTACTGATCTAGGTTGAAGGTATAGATTTTGAGGAAAATTTTGCTCTGATTGCAAGAATGGAAGCTATCAAGACATTTTTTATCTTTTGCAACACATAAATATTTTAAAGTATATCAGATGGGTGTGAAGTCTGTATTCTTGAATGGTGAATTGGAAGAAGAATTATACATAGAACAACCATAAGGTTTTTAGTTGTTAGAAGATACAAATATGGTCTACGGGTTGAAGAAAGTATTGTATGGACTAAAGCAAGCTCCCAGAGCTTGGTATGCAAGTTTAGATAAGTACTTGTTGAAGCAAGGATTCAGAAAAGGTACTACAAATAGCAATATGTATGTGAAAATTGAAGGCTAACAAATCTTAGTTGTGGTGGTATATGTTTGATGTAGGAGCATCTAGTGGTGTAGAGAAATATTGCATCACCCAAAGAAAAATTCCTTATTTTCTTTAGTTGTTTTGAGTCCCATGATGACACTTAAGGGGTGTAAGACAATCAGAAGTCAGAAAAGGCAAACAACGGTCACTACTATTTTTAGTAATTCAACCTAAATGAGCTTGTATGGACCTAAAAATTGACCCCAAGGAGTAGAACTAAAAATAATTTCCAGTCACAAAAGAATCGTCTCAATACCTTGCATAGTTTGGGAGATATTAAAGTTTTCGTCCTGAGAAATTTCTCCAATGTAGCTTCAAATTCAAATATGAAAAAATTAGAGGCCCCAAAATAGCTTAAAAAGTGGACAACCCATTCTTTGATAGGTTTGGCATTGTAGATCTCTTTGAAATCTTTCCAATGATATGCTATAATAGCAAATAAGACACCCAGATCAAAATTTATGGCCCCGCGAAGCTGCCCCACTAAAAAGTGAATTTCATCAAAATATCTTCCTAGGAAAGAAATCAAATGGCGAGACTTTTGTCACCAAAACAAAAAGGAAATTTACACTTTCTATAACATTCTAGGGTTGTAATTGGGTAAAATAAAAAGGGATAAGTGGGGGTTGTAGAAGGTGGCTCCATTAGTGCAGATTGTGGCTCCAAATTTTATTTTTTTTCTAAGTGGATTTTGTTGTAATGAATCAAGCCTATGAGGTTGTAGCATTGTAAGTTATGAATATGTAATTTCATTTTTTGAAAATAATTGAAAGTGAGTTGTTTTTTGTCTCACATCTTTTTCTTTGGTATCTATTGTTGTGTTTTGTGATGGTTTAGGGTGGTGTGGCCCTCATCAAGTGGTATCAGAGCAGGTTTTCTTGAGTGTGTAAATAGATAACCAAATGTCAGGTAGTTTGCACCAGGACTTGTGGTTGTGGATTTATGAGAAAGGTGATCAAAATGCTTCCACGAAGAAACCCTGGTGGTGGAAAGAATGTTATTATATTAGAGGAGGTTTTTAGAGCCCTGCTGAGACAAGTTCAAGCACTGCAAGAGGGCTACATTGAGGATTTGAGCCAAGAAGAGGAGATGGAAGTGAAGATGAAGCTGAAAATGAGGAACAGTTTGAAGAAGAACAAGATGCAGTAGATCCAGAGCAAGATAGATTATTTAAGAGAATCTCTAAGATTGGGAAAAGGCCAAAGATCGATGTTTCTACATTTTCTAGAAATCTTAACCCAGGAGAGTTGATTGATTGGATCAATGATATGGATGGGTACTTTGAATTTGAGGAGGTGGAAGACCTTGAGAGGGTCAAATTTGCAAAGACCAAGCTAAAGGGTCATGCAAATATTTGGTGGAAAGAGGTACAACTAGAAAGAAATAAAAGAGGAAAAGAGAAAATAACAAGATGGGATCATATGGTGGAAAAATTAAAAAGATAGTTCATTCATGTGGATTATGAGCTAGATTTGTTGAAGAAGATGCAAGGGTTGAAACAAGTGGGAAAATCTGTCAAGGAGTATATAGAATAATTCTACCATGTCTTGATCAGAACAGGCCATTCTGAGGCCAATAAGGAGAAAGTTGCTCGTTACATAAATGGGTTGAAGCCAAGTATTCAAGAAGAGTTGGTTATGATAAGAATGTATACCATTGAAGATGCATGTCATTTTCCTTTGAAGGTAGAAGAAAATTTGAATAGAAGATTTGAAAGTAAGCAAACAGGTGGGGGTCGTGGTGGAAAGACTAGTGGACGATCATATGGAGGTCAAAATGAAGATCAAAGGAAGGCTGAAGGATCTAGTAGCAGCCAGAACTAGAAAGGAGATAACACCTACCATCCCCGTGATCAGATTAATGGAGACCAAAGAGGAAGAGGAAGATATGTATGAGGACCAGGAAGAGGAGGCTTTCATGGAACTTGTTTCTAGTACAAAGAAGAAGGACATAGAGCCTATGAGTGTCCTCAACATCAAACAGGGAAAAATAGAAGACCTGAGGGTAATGCACGAGTTGCACATGTAGATAAAGATGTTGAGTCTTCACATTCTAAGGATGCAAAAAGAGGAAAGGTTCTTATTACTAGAAGAGCCTTGTTGAATGAGGAGAAGGAACCAAGTCAAAGGAAGAAATTTTTTTTCACTAGATGTAAGTGTGAAGGAAAGTTTGAAATGTTATTATTGACGGAGGTAGTATTGATTGATGAGCCCAATTTTTGGTCAAATTTTGGGTAGAATCTATAGTCCATTTGCTGGCAATGTCATGAACTTTAGTAGTTGAGTGTTAATATTTGCATAATGTTTCCCTCAAACCATTGACATTGGGTTTAAACCTATCTCTATGAATTTTTAATGACATTGGCATATTATGTGGATTATCTATATTGATTTTGCATATGGTTGATGAATGTTCTTTAAGGTGATTATAGATGTGCAATTATTATGTGTACTAACATTGCTATGCATGACACAATTTGTGGATGCTAAGTTGAGGAAGGAAATCGACAGATGGTCATGCAAGGAATCATTCAAAGGAGTCAACTGAAGGACGATGGCAGCGGATTCCCCATGACAGTTAGTTGTAACCGCTTTGTATTTATGGCATTGAGGAATCATGGACGTTATTGCAGCACTGAGTCCACATCTGGGCATGCATGCCTAATTGGATTCCCTGCAAACGTAACCAATCTACCACTCTTTTCCTTGTTTTCCCTAAATGGCATCCTCTCAGTTAGTGGGATTTGATCGCTCTATTTAGCTAGTAGTATAAATAAGGATTTGAATCTTCTTCTTGGAGGTTCTTAGTTCTTGATTGTTGTTGTTAGATGATATCGATGATGTATTAAGCATTCTCCACTTTTCAATACAACCATGTTGCTACTCTATTTACACATTTTTCAATGAATGAAATGATAGTATGAGTTTAAGCATTTGAGTTTGTATTAGAACTAGTGGATACTCATACAAGGGGGCCCACTTGGTGAGTAATCCATTCTTTGGAGTAATTAGTTTAGTTATTATTTCTTGTTTTTCACTTAGTTCAAAATCTGGCATTAATTGTTCCTATAGCCACTAGAATTCTATTTTGTGACTATTCTTGCAACCAAAGAAAACATAGTAGTTTCCTATTTGTTCACCCAGATCTTTATTCTTGTTATGCATTTTAGCTTAGCATAGTTTTTAATTGATGCTCAGTCTTGCTTTATTTCTTTCCAAGCAATTTACTTTCCAGTATTATGTTTCTCTTAGTTGTAGTGTAGACATGGCTATTTTGAGTTCCTAGTGCACATACAGTGCTGACCCATTTCAAGTTTACATCCCTGGGTTGACAAGTTAATGAAATTTCATGATGATTGAGATAGTTATTCAAGTTAGATTCCCAATCTCTGAATCATGGTTGTAACGGCCTAGTTATTGAATCATTGTAGGAGGCCAACATTTTTGGCGTCGTTGCCAGGGATGGTGTCAAGCTAGTAAGTTCTTTGGAGTCATTGATAGTTTCTCTTCCATAGCACTTCTCTTGAGTTGTTCTTAGAATACCCCTCACTTAGACAAGTAATTATTTTCTATTCTTTTTCTCATTCTTTGTGTGAGTTAGCTGATGTTGAGTTGATACCGCATGCATAGAAGAAGAGGAACCATTTCCCTTTGCTGATGCATATCCTAATCTAACTAGTTCTAAAGCCTCAAATGAAGATCAAAACTAGATTGATGACCCTTTTCCTTGGGAATTCATCAAGAAGACATGGGTGATACCTTCTTGTTTGAGTTTGACATACTCTACAAGAGTTATGACTATACCACCGATGCTCCTAGGCTTAAGTTATTTCTTACCACTTTAAAAGAAGCTGCACTAAGATGGTTTATGAGTCTAGGCAGAGACACTGTGGAGACTTGGGAGGACATGAAGATAAAGTTCTTTGAAAAATACAAGGAATATTGCAGGGGCAGTGATATGAGAGAAGGTGATATCTTTAGGATGCAACATAAGGAAGATGAGAGCTTGGAAGATTACATATCAAGGTTTTTGTTTTGCTTGCAAAAATCTCCAAACCATACACTCAATAACGACTCACAAAAGCTAATTCTCTTGAAAGGAATCAATGAGAGTTGCACTGATGCTTTGGACCTGATGGTAGGAGGAGATATCACTCAAGTTCCTTGGGAAGATATCAAGAAAATATGTCAGAACTATTCTAGAGCAGCTTCAAAGAAAGGGAGAGCTTACCAATCTTCTATGGGTAAGTCATCTACTAGTGGAGTTTCAAAGATGGAGATTACTAATTTGTTGCCATATTTCAAGCAGGCTATTATAAACAATCTAGCTACTTAGCTGGATACACTTCAGGCCAAAAAGAAACATGAGGAGGCAAAGGAAATGTTAATAGAATATTTCCCTCATTGCAGCCAAAAGAAGAGGGACTGCAGATGCAAGATGGTAGCTAACATTGACAACAAGATTCCACCTGAGTTCAAACCAATTTAGACTGAGGGAGATCAAGTCTACTTTGTTGCACAAAGGAAGCCATGGGCTCTAAAACAAGGTATGCCACCAAATCCACTATCTTTTTTTGGGCCAAACCAGACAACCAGTTGCATGCAGCCATCTTCTCAACCCCAGCAGCCTACTGTAATGCCTCCACCTACTAATTCAAGCTCCAATGCACCCAAACCTACTCAACTCCCAACTTACCCCACACCCAACCCAAAGAACAAACCACATTAGCAGCCAGTATATTCTATTGATCCAAATCAATTCCCTGCATATGTTGTGAGTGTAAGTGACATCCACTTGCATTCAAAAACCACTTTCCCAACTCCTTCCACACCCATCATCACTGAGCTACCTATGGAAGAGGAAGAGGAACCTCTGAATGATCCTATTCAACCAACTGTACCTAAAAATATTGAACCAGCCCCAACTAGGAAGGTTTCACAAGAGCCACCTTTCCCTCAGAGATTGGAAGTTTCCAGGAAGAAAGAAGAAAAGGAGGATACCCCTTTTGACATCCTGGATAAGATAAAGCATATAAGTGTTCATATACCCCTATTTCAAGCCATAGAAGATGTTCTTATATATGGCAAGGCAATCAATGAAGCATGCCTCAAGAAGCCAGGTAGAGAGAAGAAAGACCCGACTATAGTCCATGGGATGGTACAACTCACTGACATCATGTGTGGAAAAGTGACTATTCCCAAGTATAATGAACGAGGCAATCTTGTAGTAGCAGTTGTCATAAACAGGATCCAAGTGAAGAATGCTCTGATTTATTTAGGGGCAGAAATCAATGTGATGACCAAAGACATCCTGCAACAACTAAATGTTGCAAGCATGAGATCTACTCCTACTATCTTGCAACTTGCTAATAGTCCTACTGTGAAGCCTGATAGTATAGTAGAAGACCTTGTGGTAATTCTAAACTCTTGGGAGTATCCAAAAAACTCATGACTCTCTCTCCTAAGGCCACCCTAGGAGGATATCCTATCATTCTTGGAAGGCCATGGTTAGCAACAACAGGTGCTTATATTGGGTGTTAGTCAAGTGACATGACCATTTCTGATGGTAGGAATACAAAAGAGATTTTTCTTTATCCTCCTACTCAACCGACCCATAATGAAGAGGATTCTATATGGCCACATGTTGGTGAAGAAGCTAAGGAAGTTAACTCAGTGGTGTAGCTCATGATGTTAGGTAGAAGCCCTCTCTTGTAGCTTCAAGATGAAGATGAAGTGTTATCTAGTATAATTCAGAACCATTGTGAAGTTGGGGAAGCATCATCCTCTCACACATCTGGTTCTGCTAATCTTGTGAAAAAATTTCTTCCTGCTCTTCCTGCAACCACTGTTCCTGTAGACATTCTTCCTATAGATGATCTTCATGTAGCCACTCTGCCTTCGGACAAACTTCATGCAACCACTCTTCCTACAGCCACTATGTCTACAAATAAACTTCCTGTAACAACATATATGTTCCATACATTGCTACCATATGAACTCAAGGTACCATGTGTTAATCAAGTAGCTATGATGGAATTGACTATTCAAGTATAGGTGTCTGAAGGAAGATATTTGAATATTAACAAGTAAAGTGAAGAACATCAATTGCAATTGGAAGACTTACTGAAGTCTCATCAGCATGCATTTGCATGGGACTATCATGATATGAGAGGACTAGATCCTAAGCTTTGCACTCATAGGATCTACATCAGAGAATATTGTCAACTAGTAAGGAAGCCTCAATGAAGAATCAACCTTGCGTTGAGAGAAATTGTTAGATGATGGATTTATCTATCCTATTTCAGAAATCCAATGGGTGTCTCCATTAGTGATCGTGCCAAACAAGGGAGGAAAATGGCAAGTTTGTGTTGATTATAGAGAGCTTAATGCTACCACCAAGAAGTATCACTTTCCTTTACCCTTAATTGATCAAGTTTTGGACACACTTGTAGGAAATCAATACTTTTCTTTCCTAGACGGATTCAGTGGCTACAACTAGATTCAAAGTGCAAGTGAGGACCAAGTGAAGATGACCTTCACCTACCCATGGGGAATGTATGCCTATTCGATACTCCCATTCAGCCTATGTAATGCACCTTCAACTTCCCAAAGAGAAGTTGTTAGCATATTTTCAGACATCTCCCTTGACTGCATGGAGATCTATATGGATGAATTTACTGCCTATGGTGCTAATTTTAATGAAGCATTGGAGAATCTCAAGAAGGTCCTACAGAGATGTGAAGACCAAAACTTGTCCTTAAATAGTGAAAAGTGCTTCATGATGATGTAGGAAGGTGTAGTTTTTGGCCACTAAATTTATCACACAAAGGAATCCAAGTCGACCCTACAAAAATTGAGGAAGAGTTCCCGCAGCAATTCACCTAATGTTCAACACATGAGCTTCCTACAGCTAAAAGTGGTGGACCTAGCGTCCCACTTTAGTGGAAATCCATTTCTTCACCCACTCGCCCGTCCATCCATCTATATCACCTTTCTCTCTCTTCCATCATTTTATTCCACCTCACTTCACTTTGCTTCACTTTCATTAATTGCTCAAATATTTCTTAAAAAGGAGAAACGATACTTTCTCTCCATGATCTTTGCAATGCATCCTTCACATGCTCAGGTATGTACGTGGTAATTCTCATCTCTTAATTACCTTTTAAGTGCATTTATTTAATCATGACATGTTACTATAGGTGATTACATAATATGTCAGTACTTCTTTTCAATTCACCACTCCCTTCTCACATGTGTGGACACATGTCCAAATTTAGGTTGGGGGGAATAAAAAATGAAAATATACTGCTCATGTGTCAAATCATATTTGGCCACGTCATAAAATTTAAATAAACCGATTTGAAAATATGACTTGCATGTGTGAGGTGATGTTAACTGAGCCACCAATTCTACTCTCATTTATCACCCTTTTTTCACCTTAATTTCCCTATCGTATTCTTGAGGTATAAGCAGTAAATGGTGAAAATAGAGACAAAAAAAAGAAGGAAATTTATTTGACACTGGCAGTGTAAATTTAGCAAAAAGGTGTTGGATTTCATTAAAGAATTATAGAGGAAAGAGATTTTGTAGAGTGACAGTGATTTCAAACAATGGGAGGTGGCTTAATTCGGAATGAGCCCTCAGTTCATGACATTTTGTTGCAGGATGCACAATGCTTGGCAGAATTTCAATGTTGTGGATGGTTTGATTATTTCATGAAGTTGGATGGTTTTAATGAGGGCATTGCACTTGAATTCACTCAAACATTATCTGAAGGTAGAGCCATAGTAAAAGGGTTAGAAGTTGTGGAAACCGAGGAGAGAATTGCATGAGTTTCAGAGACCTACCGATGACAAGCATTTCCCTTCCTCTAGGGATGCCAGGTCAACCAAAGCAAAATTTACAGTACATGGCGACCCGCCAATTACCATAGATAAACAAGGTACAAAGAGGACATCTTTGCCTGAACCATGGAAGTAGGCAACTGTCTACATTATAAGGTATATCACTTGTAAGGCATGTTTGTCAAACCTCCATTCGGTACATTTCAATCTCTTGAGCCACATGAGGAATAAAAGGAGGATGAGTGTGCCCAATGTTCTATACAATCTTCTCTCCATCATGGTAGTCGAAACACAAAAAGGTAGGGACAACTCTATCTCCCACCATTTCTTGATAAAATTGTTGGTTAAGAAATCTTTGCATAGTGTATATGAGATGTCTTGGGAAGAATTTTTAAATTTTGATCAATTTAGACCTAAGGAACTACAACCTAGGGTTTTACCCCAACCCCGTAGGGTTAGTAGAAGATTAAGCATAGTTGAAGCCACTCCTGGTGCTTCAACTTATGGTGCTAGTTTTAGTATGAATCCTCCTGCAGTAGTAGAAGGATCCATAAACATTAGTTCTTCTGAAACAGAGCATTCAAAAAAAGAAAGCTCTTCATTTGATTCTGATGATGATGTCCCCCTACAAACCCTAATAAGAACCAGGGCACAGAGGAAAGAGGCCGAAACAAGAAAAGAAAAAGAAAAATCCCAAACACAGCCTGTAGAGAAAGAGGTGCTAAGTGCTAGGAAGAGAAAGGTTGACCCTATTCATCCTGCAGCTAAAGGAAAACATAAGAGAACCCCTAGTAATTCAAAACTAGCTGGACTGGATTTTTGTATACCTTTATAGGAAATGTCTAGGCATGGTGAGACACCACATGGGGACACTAAAGCTCCAATGGAACAAGAGCATGTTGAAGAAAAAGAAGAGGATATATTTGGGAGAGCAGCAAAATAACATTGGCAGACCTTGCTAATATCACAGAGGAGTTTGAGGATGAGCATGGGTTCCTATAGAAAAACCAAGAACAAGAGGAGTTCCTATAGCCATAGCAAGAAGCACAACAAGAGCCAGAGCAAAACCAAAAACAAGAGCAGGAGTTCCTGCAGCCACAACAAGAGCCAAAGAAAAACCAAGAACAAGAACAAGAGGTCCTACAACAAGAAGGGGGAAAAGAAATAGTACCCCCACAGCCAAAGGCAACTAGACAGCCCGAGTTCATGTAGATAGTACCGTATGGGGAACAACCATCAACAAAAAAATTGGTAGGAATTCAAAATCCTCCTGATTTTATGGTTCATGCAGCAATTTTAAATTTATGGAAAGAAATAGAAAGGAGGGAGGAAGAATGGAAACAAGAGAGGAAGCGACTGAAAAAGGAAATCCAAGAGAGGGATGAGGTTATTGAAGAGAAAATGAGGAGATTGCTACTTTGAAGAAGAAAGTAGATAACATTGTGATCCTGGTACCACAAATTCTAGAATGCAGAGCTCCTCCAAGGGTTTATGCCCTGCACTTGAGAGAGAAATATCTCTCTTTCAAGTTGTCAAAAATTGTTTCTGATTTAAACCCCTCCATTGAAACTCCTACCGAATTCTTCAATGCCTATAGGATTGCTTCCCCTAAGATGAAAATTTTGTTATGTGAATTCTATTTGCATAATTATGTTGTCACATAGGATCATGATTGGAACCCATTGCTATATGTTGGGGATATTCGGCTGTGAGCATTTATGTCTTGGGTATAGAATGAGATTAATTGGGGTGAGAAAAATAGTGCTTATAAGAAAATGGAATCTAGCATCCCCTTAGCCATCAGTGCTGAGTCAAGCCACCCAAGGGATATTCGCAGAGAATGGCTCAGAATACCTTTGAGACCCAGCTATGGTAATAAAATCATGCCCTGGATTGAAGCTGTCTACACTGAATATGAGGTCAAAGTAGCAACAAAAGAGGAGCTTGTAAGAGGATACCTAGCCCAACGATGGAATAGTTTAACAAATGAGCTAAAACAAGTCGAGCCCCATTCTATTCATAATTATGCTGCAACATTGAAGTGAACTGACAGGTATATCCAAATTGGTAGAACAAAGGGGAGATTTTGGCTTCCCCTAACTTTCTAGCCACCCATTCTCATGTGGCCAGTACCAAACTATAGATTCTACCAATATGATATTGCTACAGAAATGCAAAGATGGAACAAATTTGATAGATTGGGAGGATTTTATTGGGATCCAAACTCACACTCTATTGAGATAGATGTTGGCTAGCTAGCAGTTGCAAACTTTAGAGCTTTGACCAAACAAAAAAATATCCCTTCCACTATTGGAGGACCATCAAGATGTTGGGTTGGGGGGAATAATGAGCCTAGTTTTTGGTCAAATTTTGGGTAGAATCTATAGTCCATTTGTTGGCAGTGTCATGAACTTTAGCAGTTGAGTGTTAATATTTGCATAATGTTTCCCTCAATCCATTGGCATTGGGTTTAACCCTATCTCTGTGAAGTTTTAATGGCATTGGCATAGTATGTGGATTATTTGTATTGATTTTGTGTATGGATGATTAATGTTATTTAAGGTGATTATAGATGTGCAATTATTATGCTTACTGACATTTCTATGTAGGACATAATTTTTGGATGCTAAGTTGAGGAAGGAAACTGATAGATGGTCATGTAGGGGAATCATTCAAAGGAGTCAATTGAAGGATGATGACAACAGATTCCCCATGACAGTCAATTATAACCACCTTTTATTTATGGCATTGAGCAATCACAAGCATTACTGTAGTACTGAGTATACATCTGGGCATGCATGTCTCACTGGATTCCCTGCAGAAATAACCACTCTACCACTCTTTTCCTCGTTTTCCCTAAATGGCATCCTCTTAGTTAGTGGGAGTTGACTGCCCTATTTAGCTAGTAGTATAAATAAGGATTTGAATCTTCTTCTTGGATGTTCTTAGTTCTTGATTATTTTTGTTAGATGATATCAATGATGTATTAAGCATTCTCCACTTTTCAATACAACCATGCTGCTACTCTATTTACACATTTTTCAATGAATGAAATGATAGTCTAAGTTTAAGCATTTGAGTTTGTATTAGTCTTAGTGGATACTCATCCAAGGGGGACCACTTGGTGAGCAATCCATTCCTTAGAGTAATTAGTTTAGTTATTATTTCCTGTTTTGCACTTAGTTCAAAATTTTGCATCGACTGTTCCTGCAGGCACTAGAATTCTATTCTGTGATTGTTCCTGCAACCAAAGCAGAAAGAGTAGTTTCATGTTTGTTCACCTAGATCTTTATTGTTGTTATGCATTTCAACTTAGCATAGTTTTTAATTGATCATCAGTCTTGCTTTATTTCTTTCCAAGCAGTTTACTTTCTAGTATTATGTTTCTCTTAGTTGTAGTGTAGACATGGCTACTTTGAGTTCCTAGTGCACACACAGTGTTAACCCATTTCAAGTTTGCATCTGTGGGTTAACAAGTTAAATGCACCTTCATGATGATTGAGATAGATATTCAGGTTAGATTCCCAATCTCCGAATCGTGGCTGTAAAGGCCTAGTTATTGAATCATTGTAGGAGGCCAACACTGATAACCTTGTTTCAAAAGGGATGGTTAGTAAATTGTAGTTGGAGAGAATAAGGCATCTGAATCCATACCTGATTGCTTGATTGTAGAAGAACCATAAATCTTTGGTAAATGAACAATGTCTAGTAAAGTTCAAGATTGGAAATTACCGTGATGAGGTATTATGTGATATTATGCCTATGGATGTTTGTCATATGTTGTTAGGCAAATTGTGGCAGTTTGAGTACATGATGTATATTCAAACACCTATTCTTTGACAAAGGATGGAGTTCATCATAAGTTGAAGCCCTTGAAAGAGGTAGAGGAAAATGTATGCAGTAATGCAAGAATTTGTTTGGTTGATGGAAGAAAGTTCCTAGAAGGTATGTGGTATGAGCATATGTGCTTTGTATTGATAGAGTTGATAAAGAAGTTACTAATGAGGTACTTGTAGAGGTTTCAGATATGTTGAATTATTTTCAAGATATATTTTTTGATAACATACTTGAAGATTTTCCTTCAGTAAGAAATATTAGTCATCAGATGGACTTGATTCTTGGAGCCAATTTTTTGAATAAGGTAGCTCATCGTATGACTCCAACAGAGAGTGAAGAGTTGAAAAAACAATTGCAAGAGTTGTTACGGAAGGGTTTGATAAGAGAGAATTTGATTCCATGTGTAGTACCTCCAGTACTAGCACCAAAGAAGGATGGGGAATGGAGGATGTGTATAGATTCTTTAGCCATCAACAAGATCACCATCAAGTATAGATGTCCCTTGTTGAGAATGGATGACATTATGGATTGTTTGAGTGGAGCTGAGTACTTAACGAAGATGGATTTTAAGATTGGATGTCACCGGATCCGGATTAGAGGAGATGAAAGGAAGACAACATTAAAATCCAAGGATGGATTGTACAAGTGGTTAGCCATGCCTTTTGGGCTAACCAATGCACCAAGCACATTTATGCAGATTATAAATGAGGTATTGAAAGAATTTTTAGGAATTTTTTTTATTTTTTATTTAGATGATATTATAATTTTCAGTAAGACATTGGAGGAGCACTTGATGCATATTCAAAGAGTTTTTGAGAAGCTAAGGGAGGAGAAGTTGTTGATTAATTTGAAGAAATGTAGTTTTGTGAAGAGGGAGTTGGTGTATCTGGGATTTGTTGTCTCAACAAAGGGTCTTAAAATGGATCCAGAGAAGGTAAGATCTATCATTAAATGGCCTACCCCAAGGAGTGTTACAGATGTAATATCATTTCATGGTCTAGCAAGTTTTTATAGAAAGTTTATTAAGAATTTTAGTAGTATTTATGCACCTCTAATTGAAGTAATGAGAGGGGATAGAAAGGACTTTAAATGGACTGTAGGAGTAGCAAAGAGTTTTGATATGTTGAAGAAATTCATAGAGAAACCTATTTTAGCACTTTCAAATTTCAATAAGGTCTTTCAGATGGATTACAATGCTAGTGACACTTCCATAGGAGTTATTTTGAGTCAAGAAGGTAAGCCTATTGCCTATTTTAGTGAGAATTTGAATGATGCTAAGAAGAAATATTTTATCTATGATCAAGATTTTTATGATATAGTTTAGGATTTGAAGAAATGGAGACACTATTTGATGCTAAAATAATTTGTTTTATATATGATCACCATGCTTTGCAGTATCTCAATAGTCAAGGAAAGTTAAATCAAAGGCACTTAAAATGGGTTGAGTTTTTGCAAAGCTATACTCTTTTTTTTCAAGCACAGATGTAGAAGGTAAAATAGAGTTGCAAATGTCTTAAGTAGAAGGAATTTTTTTTAATAGAGATGAATATAGAAGTTGTTGGGTTCAATGAACTCAAAAGTTTGTATCCTGAATATCCAAACTTTGTAGAAGCTTGGAAGGCTTGTTTGGAACCTGTTACATTGGATAGGACAAGATGGTTGGATTTCTTAATCCAATATGGGATGTTGTTTAGAGGAATCCAATTGTGCATTCCAAGGAGTTATATGAGAGAGAACCTAATCAAGGAGAATCATAGCGGAGGATTGGTTGGACATTTTAGTCGAGATAAGACCATTTCTCTTGTTAGTGAGAATTTTATTACTAGCCACAGTTACAATGAGATGTGAAGAAGTTTGTGCAGAGTTGTAGAGTATGTTAGATGGTGAAAGGAACAAGTCAAAATACTAGATTGTATCAACCATTACCTATACCTGAGAGGCCATGGGATGATATTAGCATGGATTTTGTTCTTGGCTTGCCAAGAACACAAAGAGGGCATGATTCCATATTTGTGGTGGTGGATATATTTTCAAATATGGCATATTTCATTCTATGTCATAAGACCAGTGATGATGTTCATATTGCAGAGTTGTTTTTCAAAGAGGTAGTGAGACTACATGGTCTACCGAAGAGTTTAGTTTCAAACAAAGATACCAAATTTGTTGGTCATTTCTAGAGGAGATTATGGAAGAAGTCTGAAGACAAATTTGAAGTTTAGTTCTACACACCATCCACAAACTGATGGACAAACAGAGGTGGTGAATAGGAGTTTGGATAGCCTGCTAAGATGTTAGTAGGAGATAATCCCAAGGGATAGGATTTGATTATACTATAGGCAGAATTTTATTACAACAATTATGTCAATAGGAGCACTAGTAAATCACCATTCCAGATTGTGTATGGAAGTAGTATAAGAACTTCTTTTGAATTGAGAAAGATGGATATGGGGGAGAAGAGTAGTGTTGAAGTTGAATATTTTGTTGAGCACCTAAAAGAATTTGCATGAAGAGGTGAAGAAACATATCAATAAGATGAACTCACAATATAAGGCTAAGGCAAGTCAAAAAAGGAGGTATAAGGAGTTCCAGGTAGGAGATGAAGTCATGGTTCATTTGTGAAAGGAGAGGTTTCCATTTGGTACATACAAGTTAAAGATGAAGAAGTTTGGACCAATGTCCATAAGGTATGCAGAGCTCATGGAGCTTGAAGAATCAAGAGATAGGGCAATGAAAACTTTGGAGTATCATCAGCTCCAAACAAAAAGAACATTTGACAAGAAAGCTATAGTCAAAATTTTTAAAGAAGGTGATATTGTTCTCAAATGGGATGTTCTGAAAAGTAGGCTAGGCCATCACACCAAGTTTGACAACATGTGGATGGGTCCATTTATTGTTAAAGACTGCAAAGAACATAATGCATACCAACTGGCCACAACTGAAGGTGAGGTGCTTCCTATCCAAGTTAATGGGATACACCTCAAGCCTTGTTTTGAGGTTTGATAAGTTCCTCCATTGTACATATTAGATTAGGTTTTATGTATTCAATAAGTGCTTCTGCACTTTGGTTTATTTTTTGTTTCTTTCCCTAAGTGTTGTTCCAGCACAGTGTGTAGTTTCACCTCAGCTTCTCCAGTTTCATAAGTTTTCGCTGCCCTGATTTGCTTCATGAATCTTAAGCGAATTGCAGCCATGTGCGAGCTGCTCTTGGTATGTTCTAAGGGTTTTTTCTAAGTGACTCTGAGCCCAAGGGACAGGTTTGGCTACTGGTTCCTATGTTTAGCAGGCAAACATCCAACAAAGGTCGCCAGAAATGTTGCCTGATTTTCATCTACGACCTCAATAAGGCAGGGAAATCTATGTCTTAGGTGTTCATGAAGGCCAAATGGAGACATTTGCATCAAGGGTTAGATCATGCATCTAATGCTTTTTCACAGGGAAGTCTATTGGAAAGCCTTGCCCCAGTCAGATTTGGCATAAAACTCATCAGAAAAGAAAGTCAACAAGACCCTCTTGTTGTCTTACCGACTAGTAGTGCATCTACCTAGCTTAATACACCAGTCGCCAGGACATTCAGGTCGCCATGAGTCTTCATGTATCTCTCTGCTTGGAAGGAGGTCATGCCGACAATTTTTCACAAGTGTGGCATCGGGGGGAATGATTTCGGTTAGGGTAATGTCTCTCTGACTGCGTAAAGTATCACCGAAGGTTTTTCCTTTAGCTTAATGTCTCTCTAACACATGGGAGTCTCCCCGAAGTGGTCTCAACTCGCCAAAAGATTGTCATCTCGAGGAGATGTCTCGATGACTAGAGGGGGGTCTCGGCGAAGCAGCTATCGTCGGGGTGAGGTCTTGCCGACCCGGTAAGGTCTCGCCAAAGTGAGATGCCTTCGGTGTATGTGGGGGCTTTGCTATAAAGTCTCACTGACAGGGTGAGGTCTTGCTAAAGAGTAGGAGTTTTCTGTGATGTCTCGGTGGCTAGTGGAGGTCTCGGCGAAAAGGTATGTCAACGGGGAGAAAGGTGGGCCTTAGTGTAATGTCTCAGCGACCAAAAGATGTCTCACCGAAAGGTGTCTCACTAAAAGGTTGGTGCCTTCGGTATAAGATAATGAGCTTGGGAAGATGTCCTACCAACATGGGGAGGTTTCAGTGAGAGTTGTGAGTTTAGCTTGAGGTCTCACTAACCAAGCAAAGTCTCCTCGACCGAAATGAAGGGAGCTCAATAGGAGTTATCACCGAAGCAAGGTGGCTTCGACGGGAGGTCTGGCCAACTGTGTAGAGTCTTTCTGACATGGAGTCTCATCGGTATAACCTCTGGCCGATAGGATGGGATCTCCTTGAAATGAAGATGAACTCGCCAATGAAAGGAGACATCATCACTAGGAGGTCCTGCCGACCAATGAGGGGTCTTGGCGAAGGGTTGTGCTTTCAACAAGAGGTCTCACCGAGACATGGGTGTCTTGCTGACGAAGGAGCACAACAGTATAATAATAAGGCTTCGGCATGAGGTCTTCACAACTTTCCAGTGTCTCACCAAAAGAAATGTTTGAGCCGAGGGAAAGTGGTTTGTGTTCACTAAGAGGTTTCCCCGACCCGATGGTGTCTCGCCAAAGGATGAAGGGATCAATGAAGGCTCTTTCCGATAATGGAGAGTCTTGCCAATAGCGATGGACTTTTTAATCAATGAGGGGTATCAACATGACTCTTAGCACCCGCTATGACCTCTTGTCAAGGGCGAAAGTCTTGACGATGTTGCTGTAGAGTATAATTTCATCGGGGAGACATAGTAGGTGTCTCACCGACATGCGATTCAATCTGAGTGACCCTTGACCATCTTGTGTTTCCATGTAACATCTGTTCAGCCAATCGGAGGAGGCTACAGGAGAGTCGTGGTAGTTTGACCCCTATGAAGAAGATCAGCAGAACATAAGCAACGTGGATCTACTCTAAGAATAAAGCGATGAATCAGTTCGATATCTAGTAGGTGTCGTTAGTAAACAGATGGGCGAAGACCATAGGGACAACTAGGATGTCAACTTGCAAGGGTCGATAGAAATTAATGACATTACCTCAGGGCATTCAAGGTAGTTTGACAAGGAGGCTTGAAGGTGGACACAGAGGCCATGAAGTTAATACTATGGTTGCAAAAGATCTAAAGGCTTCTCCTGAGGGTGATCTTTTCACACTGACATAGACAACAGGGATATGCTTGAATATGTAAGGAAAATTAGATGCAAAAACAACTCTCCTAACGTCAATACCTTAAGGAAGAATGCATATACACTTTTAAATTTTTAATTACAGTTCAATTAAGGTGGACTATGAACTAAATATCAGAAACGGAGAATTAGATAAACATAGATGAACACCAGATTTACGTGGGAAAACCCTTACGGGAGAAAAACCCACCACACCAAGAGAAATCACTTTGTATTATAGTAATGGAGATTACATACAAATGTTCTAACTTATCTTTCTGATGTCATATTACAACAGCTTTCACTATGATCAATCTTGTACAGGAACCATCACGTTATAGTCTACACATAATAGAATTCATCCACTGATACAATTTGAACTGATACAACAACTGTTGATCGAACTAACCATCGAACCTTCAAGCATCTGCAACTACAAACTATATTCATGCCACCCCTATCTGTCGAGCTTCCTCACAGAACCGTCATAACGAACTATCTTCCAACTGTTCAGATTTGGATTCTCCTATTGATCCACGAGATGCCACATAGGAAAGTCTCACTCTGTCAAACGACTTCAAGTTGTGTTGTCATATCGGTGAGAGACACTGAATGTGTCTCCCTGATGCCAACACAGTAAACACTCGATATCACCAAGACTCCATCCTATTTCCAAGATGTTACATCTTGTCTAGAGAGCTATCACTCAGCTTTCACCATGTCACCAAGACATATCACTTTCGCTGAGACGTCATACCGAAGCTCCACAAGTCACAAAGATGTGAGTTTTCCATTCAGCAAGATTATCACTCTTTGGTGAGACCAAATACTGATATCCAAAGTCACAATGATCTCAACACCCCTATCGGCAAGACTTACCGCTCACCAAGAGGTTTCATCAAGCTATCATTAAGTTACACCAAAACCATCAGCAGTCGCCAAGACTATCATCCTTTGCTGAGAGTTTACTTCGAGATCTTTATGTTTCACTGAGCACCAAACGGTCAGCAAGACATATCTTTCGCCAAAAGGTTTCACTGAGCTTTCATATGTTACTTCTAAACCATACTACAATCGGCAAGACCTTTGTGCATCGCTAAGACCTCACACTGAGACCTTTGTTCTACTCTAAGTGTATACCATCAGTGAGACATTCCTTATTGATATAAGTCATACCAAAACACCAAGACTTTCCCTGAATACTTCATATTAAACCCTGTCAGTGAGACATATTACTCGATAAGACTTCTTACCGAGCCACCAAAGGTTATCCTGATGACTCCAATGTATAAGCGTTCGGTGAGACATCCATATCGCTAAGAGCTCATAGTGAACATCCAAGACTCTCCCCACTATCTGATTGAATGGCTTGTCGGCTAGAGATCTCCACGAGCGGTGAGAGGTTATAACGAATAAACTGTCACAGCGATAGGAATGTTCGGTGAGACAGAAGCTAGGTCATAGCGACCTGTATAAATCATAATGTATCAAAGCTGCTAGTCGGCTAGACATGATAGATGTCATACCGACTTTGCTCCAGTAGAGGTTACAGCCTATGATGATTGAGGCATATATTTCCAACATAATACAACATTAATTTCATTTGAAAAGATCTAAGGGCAGATCTTTCTGAAGACTGATATTTTTGTAAGCCCTGGGGGGCCGACACCTTTTTGTATATAAGGCATTTTTTCCTCTTTGTAAGGGGGTTCGAATTATGCATTCTCAAGAGTTAGTGATTTTTGGCAATCCTTTCTTAGCTGATGTATGCTTTGTAACTCATTTCGCTTCTGGAATATAAAACATAGAGTTTACCTTGAAAGCCAGTGTTAGTGTTCAGACTACTCTCATTTTTGTATTTTTAGACTATGTAAGTTTTCAACTATGCTTTTCTAAGTCTGCATTCATACCTTAAAGCTGTGAAGTTCAACCTTCCTTCTTAAAATATGTATGTAGATCAATCCTTTTAAGAATGATGCATAAGTTCAAAGAGGTTATGTTGAGTAAATGAAATAGCTACCATTAACTATGCTTTTCTAAGTCTGCATTCATACCTTAAAGTTGTGAAGTTCAACCTTCCTTCTTAAAATATGTATGTAGATCAATCCTTTTAAGAATGATGCATAAGTTCAAAGAGGTTATGTTGAGTAAATGAAATAGCTACCATTAGTTTTCAAGTGTATGTCCATCTTGTTTTTATTTCATGATTTCTTATCACTTTGGTGCATCACCATAGTATTTAGTTTTATTTTATGCACTCTTTCTCCCTTTTCTTTCATAAAAATAGTAGTTTAGGTGACACCAAAGGAAGTTGGCCTTCTCTGGAGGTTGACCTATGTCTATAAGTAACCCACAGCTTTGGAGGTCTTCCCATGTTACACTGAGGTGTTGAACATCAAGCTCAACAAGGGTGCAACTTCAGGTGATATCAGTTACCTTTAGAGGGTCCTTCCTCGCAAGAGGGAACAACTCCAACCGGTTTTTCTTTTGGGCCGATATATAAAAGGATAAAACTAAACCGTCAAGTCCTGATGGTATGTAGGCCTTAGCCGTGCAGTGTCACTCGAAACAGGGTGCCTACCATAAAATGTATAAGAGCCCTTAGTAGAGTGATTAAAGCCTTAAGTGGCTTGTTGGATGCTTACAAGGTGTCATGTCCCCAAGTATTCACTAAAAACCTTTTTTTTGGTGGCAAAAATCCCTTTCACTTGCTAGCGTAGGAACAGTCATTCTAAAGCTGCCTCACATCTTCATTATTCATGTGTAAAGGTAGAAATTCCTCTTTGGGGAATGAGACTTGGTGTGCTCAAGAAGTATGTGCTATCTAAGGGGGAGCCAGTGCAACCAAGTCTCTAGCTATTTGCTATGTTTGGTTGGCTAGAGAAATCTAAGTGGGGATCTAGCGAGTGGTATCTCTTGAGAATCCTAGGTTGTGTATTGTCTATAAGTTTCTTCTTACACATTTAAACATTTTTACACATTTAGACAAGACAAAGACAAGTGTTTTCAGACTGGTTTATGTGTTTTCCAAAATTAGACTTCATAAAATCACCTCAATTTTGGTCAAAATTTAGTCAAAACCAAGCAAGATACACAATGAGCCATAATTGACTATCCTTTGACACAATTGTGACACTAAAAGTTGCAATCACCATTTCCAAAAAATCACAAATGACTATCATTCACTGCAACTGAGACCTGAAATGATGTAATTTCCTGTCACCAAAATTTTTAGGGGAAACTGAAACAAAGCCATTTTTTATCAATCCTGAGCATAACCTGGTCCTTTAATCATAGAATTGCAGCCCTGTCATTCACTATCCAACCATCTATCCATCATTGCATATCTTGCATTCACCAGAGGCAAACCATTAGGACATCCTTTAGCTTGCATTCACCTTGTTGTAGACCTTAGTCTTGGAAACTTATCAGACCTAAGACTAGTCCATTGTGACCAAAATCATATTTTTCTGGACTTCAATCTTTTTCACCATCTTTATTCCTTTGTCATTTAGGTTGGCTCCTCAACTCACAAGGCTAGTTTGAAGACCACCTTGTCATTTAGACATCTCCATCATTGAAGTCTTGATAAACCAATTTTTTCAACTTTGGCTATCCTAGTTTAGTCAAGCAACCTTGCTTTGGTCTTCCCATAAGGTGCTTAGTATTCATACCTTTAGTCATCACCTTAGGACATATTTCCATTTTCACCTACCTTCCCTTCGCACTTGCATTCCATTTGGCATACCTTAGACATTACTCAAGAATTTGATCTCATTGTGGAACTCTTGACATTTCACTATTGTCACTTTGGTTCCTTTTCTTGACATCATCCTTAGACAACATTTATACCTTTAAACATCCAAAAAATAGACACCTTACATAAACATTGCCATAGCTTGGACCTCATTGTGACACCATCCTATTGACATCTTGACACCTTGTCACTTTGAATCCATCACTTGGTATTGTCCTTAGACATATCCTTTATCTTACATAATATTGATCTTAGTTAAACCTTGGTCATCTCTAGGAATACTCTTGCATAGTCACCATAGACATCACACCAAATCAGCTTCATATCCATTCCCTTTTGAAAGTCTTACATGGTTGAAACTAGGTCTTAAAGGAAACAAAAATACATGACTTTCCCATCGAACAATGAGTTTTTTAACCCATTTGCAAACTCCTCACATGGGACACCTAGACTATACAAATCCCTATTGGAAAAAAAATTCACTAGAGAGCAAAACGGAAACATTTTTGTAGAAGAACTAGAGGTTGCTGTCGAGGATCCTGAATTTTCCTCTTTTGTACTAGATGAATTCTTGGCACAAGACCCACATTGCTACCTAGCTAAATTATTGATAGAAGGTGCCACATTACCTCCTAGTTTTGATGTCAATACATTACAAGCATCATCCACACCCATCAATCAAACTCAAGGAAACAATACAATTGCCTCTAGTAGCTCTACTCTGCAAGTTAATACATCTATGCCATTAGGAGGAATTACAAAAGATGCAACATTATTTCACACCTCCTTATTTCGCACACAAGGCTTGACACAAGGAATGGCATTTAACACAACACAACCCATGTCATTTACCATAGGAGCATCATCTCCGAGTCCATTAAGCACAAACAATACAACTAACAAGGCTAAAATTACCATCAACATAACAAATGCCATACCAAACATAGGGGCTTCTCAACACATCACCACATCACAACCAGGGCATATCCCTCATGAACATACACAATACAATACTCAAGGATCCATTTCACATGACACACAACTTGGAAACCAAAGCTCCTTCATGCAACATGGTAACCAAGGACCTTTCCCACAATATGGAAACCAAAATCCACATAGTCAAACTTTTACAAACTCGTGGCATATACCATCCAATTCACTTCATAAGACTCATATCCCAACACCAAACCAAAACACATCAAACCAAAAACTATCCCATACACATATACCAAACCAAAACCCATCCCATAACATTGGATTCCAAAATGCCAATATAGACCCTCACAATACATAAAACATGTCATTGACTCAAGTGGATTTCCTACAAACTTAGATGCTTGCCTTGCAACAACAGATGGAAAATATGCAAATGTCTAACAAGAAGACCTACTCAACCAAGCACTTGTGCCCTTATCCATTTGACAAGATTATATGCATGCCACCCTTCCCACATGGCTATGTTGTACCAAAATTTCCTAAGTACAAAGGGATGAGCAATCCACTTGAACACATAAGAGAATTTTCCAGAGCTTGTATAGACATTGAATATAACCCTACATACCAAATGAGATTGTTTCCATGAATTCTTACGGGAATAGTAGTTGAGTGGTTTGCACATTTACTGACTGGAATAAGGACATGGGGTGAACTAGAAAAAAGGTTTGTCAAACTCTTTAACCTATCAGATCTGGAAATGTAATGATACTTCAATCCTAAATCTAACTCAAATGATAAAAGAAATAACAAAAGATTAGGGTTTCGGAGAGATATCTAAATTTAACTACTCCTATGATTAACAATGCAAATTATGAAATACTTTGAATGGACCAATCCCTCATAAAATAATTCCTGCTTGACCAAGATAAATCTACAATCTCACAAAAATAGTGCAATCTTCTAAGGTATTAAGATTTTTTAGATCATGAACATTCATCCAAGACAACCCAATTGCAATTGAAATGAATAAATCTCCATAATTGAACTAAGCACAATGAATATAAAGGTCCAGGCTAACTTTGCAAAGCAACTAACAATCATCTAGTTGTAAAAAGTATGGACCAAGGATTGCTGCAACACTTCAAGCATCAAATCATGAACACCATTGAATCAGATCTAACATACATCTATTAACCTTGAGCAATTTTAAAGATAGAATCATAAGAGCCATGCAAGATAAGTCAACACAACATAGATCACTAGAAAATCACAATGCCCTTCAATTGTATTGAATCACCCAATTTTAGCAACAGTTCTAATGTTCTGTTAGAGAACTTGCTCTAGAATCGACTAACTCCTAACCCTAATTCTTAATTTGCTACCCTAATTGCTTCTAAGAACTATCTCCAGCGACTTCTACTAATAATCTTCTTACAAATGAGATGAAATGCCATACTTACAAAAAACCCTAGAACATGTTGGCCCAATATATATTTTACAAAAATAAAATAGCCCCAGACAGGTCGGCCAAGAGAAATTTGAAATAAGATAAGATACGCATTAAATGCATGGGACTCATCCAGGTCGGCCTGGGATTTATAATGCAACTCGATCCAATGCATGTGAAGTACAATTCCCAATGCAATCAATCATTAATTAGCCCCTTCATCCCTATCTTAAATTATCTGGCATCTTGAGTAAAAATACTCTCTAGGTCGGCCATAGGCGAATTAAATTAATCTCCTCTAGAACTTCCTTAACAAACTTGTTAAATCCAGCCTGCACTCAGCAAAAACCAGCATAAATAATCATGAGGATCAAGATTAGCACGTCACCAATAATATATTCAAAATTCAAATAACTCTAAGCAAAGATCAAAATCCCGCAAAATATTGTTAATGTATAATTTCTACACAGTTCAGGATTTTCACCCCTCCGCAGAATCTAGACCAGAAGGGATTTTCGGGAAAATCCGAACTAGGTGGATTCTAGAAAAAACAATCCACACTCAATAAATTCTAGAAAATGTAGAGACAACGGGAATTTCAGGAAAATCTGGAGGGAGCAGAAATCCACGAAGAAGGAAAAACTCTAGATTTTTGGGAAAACGCAGAGGACAAGGAAAAACTAGGGAAATCTACCAGCACAGGAAAATCCTGAAACTGAGGGAAAACCTGAATTTTGATGTTCTCCAATGATTTCGCTCAAATTGATCAAAAGATCATAAATTTGAGGACCTGGGCTCAAACATTAAATCATTCATTGATGGATCTAGACTTAGGATTCACTCAACGGAAACAACATTCATAAAACGACAAACCAAACCCAAAATCTAGGAATTCGGCAAGGAGACGAAATTCTGAAAAAATATGGTCCAAGCATAATTCCGCAAAGACCAGAAATCTTTGAACCACAGCATAAAGCAGACCGAGCTAGACTTTGACTACAATATGGGAAAATCCTAACGGGGCAAAAAATCCCGAACCTAGGTAAAAACCCGAACTTAGCCAAAACTTAAGATTTTCAATATGCAACTTGGGGAATCACTTTGGCAAGTAGGATAAACATTTTAAGCTTATGCCAAGGAAAGTTAAATCCTCAAAATCCAAGGGCTAAAGCATCAAAAACCAGAGCAAAAGAGGGTCCCTACTTTCAGTGGGGCGTGTGTACGAAAACTACACAACAAATGGTGACTCTGCTGGGAAATGCTCCAAAGCATTTGATGACAAACAAGAATCAAGAACCTAGAATCTTTGGTTTCAACCTTCATATCAGGCAAACAAATCAAAATGCAAGATCAAAGAAAATCAGAACCAAAGGTAGACTGAACCTTTCATAAACTAAAAATCTGAGTGTGTGCACATGAATTCAATTCCTTCCTTAAGCCACTGCAGAAACCAAGCTTAGTTAGAGTAGGCTACGTAAAGATATAACTTCAAAAGCAACCTGGATAGAGCCTCACTGTCAGTCAGGCGTCCATAGCCCTAGTAGAGATATTTGGATACCCCTGATAAGTTGAAGTCATTTGATTTTCAATATTTTCTCTTTTCTTCTTTTGATATTTTTTGCTTTTCATTTTTCATTTCAATCGGTGAACAATTAAGTTCACACTCAGGGCTAAGAACCATAGTGGCGCTGAAGTAGAAATAAGATTTTTCACCCACCAAGACCTCACAAGGACCCTACTACAACCTCAGGATTCTTAAGATGTATGAGAGATATAATATTTCAGAATACTACAAATTCAAATCAAACCAGTGACCCATCTTCCTTAAATCAAACATTTAGATTGCATGACAATAATAAAGACTTCAACCATCCATTCAAGATACATGATTAAAGTCCATCAAGGAAATACTAAGAATAATCCCAGACAAAATAATATTTGTGCAGGAACAAGACTTCCCCAACCAAAAAGCAGAAAACCCAAGCCAGAGAAGCAAAGCAACAAACAAACTGAAACCCAAAGAAAACCTAAACTAACCAAAGAAAACTAATTATAAAGAAATATATCCTAAATATGTACAAAGAGACTCACAAAAACTCATTACCAGATAGGGTGAACTGAGACCCACCCCCATATAGTTCATCAATGCATGGACAAGCAAACAGGTAATGGTAACAGTCCTCAAAAATGCAAATTTATCTTTATACTCAGCAAAATAAACCTCAAAAATGTAGCATTCAAACTCAACCTCATAATTAGGAATAATCAATAACTGAGGTGACTCATTAGGACCATGATTAATCCACATGCAAGTTTCCTTCCCCAAATTCCCATAATCAAATTGATAAGATTCAAAATTCATAGCAAGGAGAGAAACAACCTGATTTTGTACTGTTGTAGACTAAATGTTGAGTTCATCCTTCTTCAATTGTGAAGAGCTAATATCTATGTCATCAGGAGGTC
>VDFB02277955.1:0-26132 GCA_007258455.2 Sequoia sempervirens | reverse complement strand
CATCAGGCTCAACAAGGGTGCAACTTCAAGTGATATCAGTTACCTTTAGAGGGTCCTTCCTCGCAAGAGGGAACAACTCCAACCGATTTTTCTTTTGGGCCGGTATATAAAAGGATAAAACTAAACCGTCAAGTCCTGATGGTATGTATGCCTTAGCTATGTAGTGTCACTCAAAAATAGGTGCCTACCATAAAATGTATAAGAGCCCTTAGTAGAGTGATTAAAGCCTTAAGTGGCTAGTTGGATGCTTATGAGGTGCCATGTCCCCGAGTATTCACTAAAAACCTTTGTTTTGGTGGCCAAAATCCCTTTCACTTGCTAGCATAGGAACAGTCATTCTGAAGCTGCCTCACATCTTCATTATTCATGTGTAGAGGTAGAAATTCCTCTTTGGGGAATGAGACTTGGTGTGCTCAAGAATTCTATGCTATCTAAGGGGGAGCCAGGGCAACCAAGTCTCTAGCTATCTGCCATGTTTGGTTGCCTAGAGAAATCTAAGTGGGAATCTAGCGAGTGGTATCTCTTGAGAATCCTAGGTTGTGTATTGTCTATAAGTTTCTTCTTACACATTTAGGCGAGACAAAGACAAGTGTTTTCAAACTGTTTTATGTGTTTTCCAAAATTAGACTTCATAAAATCACCCCAAATTTGGTCAAAATTTAGTCAAAACCAAGCAAGATACACAATGATCCATAATTGACTATCCTTTGACACAACTGTGACACTGAAAATTGCAATCACCATTTCCAGAAAATCACAAATGATTGTCATTCACTGCAACTAAGACCTAAAATGATGTAATTTCCTGTCACCAAAATTTTTAGGGGAAACTAAAACAAAGCCATTTTTTATCAATCCTGAGCATAACCTGGTCCTTTAATCATAGACTTGCAGCCCTGTCATTCACTATCCAACCATCTATCCATCATTTCATATCTTGCATTCACCAGAGGCAAACCATTAGGACATCCTTTAGCTTGCATTCACCTTGTTGTAGACTTTAGTCTTGGAAATTTATCAAACCTGAGACTAGTCCATTGTGACCAAAATCATATTTTTCTTGACTTCAATCTTTTTCACCATCTTTAGTCCTTTTTCATTTAGGTTGGCTCCTCAACTCACAAGGCTAGTTTGAAGACCACCTTGTCATTTAGTCATCTCCATCATTGAAGTCTTGATAAACCAATTTTTTCAACTTTGGCTATCCTAGTTTGGTCAAGCAACCTTGCTTTGGTCTTCCCATAAGGTGCTTAGTATTCATACCTTTAGTCATCACCTTAGGACATATTGCCATTTTCACCTACCTTCCTTTCACGCTTGCATTCCATTTGGCATAACTTAGACATTACTCAAGACTTTGATCTCATTGTGGCACTCTTGACATTTCACTATTGTCACTTTGGTTCCTTTTCTTGACATCATCCTTAGACAACATTTATACCTTTAAACATCCAAAAAACTTACACCTTACATAAACATTACCATAGCTTGGACCTCATTGTGACACCATCCTATTGACATCTTGACAGCTTGTCACTTTGAATCCATCACTTGGTATTGTCCTTAGACATATCCTTTATCTTACATAATATTGGTCTTAGTTAAACCTTGGTCATCTCTAGGAATACTCTTGCATAGTCACCTTAGACATCACACCAAATCAGCTTCATATCCATTCCCTTTTGCAAGTCTTACATGGTTGAAACTAGGTCGCAAAGGAAACAAAAATACATGGCTTTCCCATCGAACAATGAGTTTATTAACCCATTTGCAAACTCCTCACATGGGACACCTAGACTATACAAATCCCTATTGGAAAAAAAATTCACTAGAGAGCAAAACGGAAACATTTTTGTAGAATAACTAGAGGTTGTTGTCGAGGATCATGAATTTTCCTCTTTTGTACTAGATGAATTCTTGGCACAAGACCCACAATGCTACCTAGCTAAATTATTGATAGAAGGTGACACATTACCTCCTAGTTTTGATGTCAATACATTACGAGCATCATCCACACCCATCAATTAAACTCAAGGAAACAATACAATTGTCTCTAGAAGCTCTACTCTGCAAGTTAATACATCTATGCCAGTAGGAGGAATTACAAAAGATGCAACATTATTTCACACCTCCTTATTTGGCACACAAGGTATGACACAAGGAATGACCTTTAACACAACACAACCCATGTCATTTACTATAGGGGTATCATCTCCAAGTCCATTTGGCACAAACAATACAACTAACAAGCCTAAAATTACCATCAACATAACAAATGCCATACCAAACATAGGGGCTTCTCAACACATCACCACATCACAACCAGGGAATATCCCTCATGGACATACACAATACAATACTCAAGGATCCATTTTACATGACACACAACTTGGAAACCAAAGCTCCTTCATGCAACATGGTAACCAAGGACCTTTCCCACAATATGGAAACAAAAATCCACATAGTCAAACTTTTACAAACTCGTGGCATATACCATCCAATTCACTTCATAAGACTCATATCCCAACACCAAACCAAAACACATCAAACCAAAAACTATCCCATACACATATACCAAACCAAAACCCATCCCATAACATTGGATTCCAAAATGCCAATATAGACCCTCACAATACACAAAACATGTCATTGACTCAAGTGGATTTCCTAAAAACTTAGATGCTTGCCTTGCAACAACAGATGGAAAATATGCAAATGTCTAACAAGAAGACCTACTCAACCAAGCACTTGTGCCCTTATCCATTTGACAAGATTCTATGCATGCCACCCTTCCCACATGGCTATGTTGTACCAAACTTTCCTAAGTACAAAGGGATGAGCAATCCACTTGAACACATAAGAGAATTTTCCAGAGCTTGTATAGACATTGAATATCATCACTTAATCTCTACATACCTCATGAGATTTCTTCATGAATTCTTACAGAATAGCGCTGAGTACTTGCACATTTACCAACCGCATAAGGACATGGGGTGAACTAGAAAAGCACCTAACACTTTTCCTTTAACAAAGACAAAAATAATTGCCACCTTATGTCATACCCGACAAGATGAAGGAGAAAAAACATCACCTTCTAGCAAGGGGTCACGTAAGTTTACGGCGACACCAGGAATGCAAATGCTTGGCATGCTCATAGATAACCTTTTAACTCCCACTTCTGAGATATGAGCTAAGAATGAAAAGTTGCATGTCTTTTGGTCAATCTAGTGAAAAAGAATTATCCTGAAAGGATCCGTTGATGACGCCAAGACAAAGGAACAACTCGTGACATAATATGAAATCCTATCTCTCTTGAAAGGTAAATCTCTATCAGCAAGCCTCAAGAGATAACCCCAAGGCCTCTAATGTCAGGTTTTGACAATGCATAAACAACTCAGTGATAAATGTGAAAATGCTGGCAATCACAAAGGGACCTTACTACAAGAAAATACCTAATCTTAACTTATCGTGATCTAGAAATGTAATGATACTTCAATCCTAATTTTAACTCAATGATCAAAGAAATAGCAAAAGATAAGGGTTTCAAAGAGATTTCTAAATTTAACTACTCCTAAGATTAACAATGCAAATGATGAAATACTTTAAATGGACCAATCCCTCATAAACTAATTCCTCGCCAATTCAAGATAAATCTATAATCTCACATAAACAAAGGTAAATTCTAAGGTATTAAGATTTTCATATCATGAACATTCATCCAAGACAACCCAATTGCAATTGAAATGAATAAATCTCCACAATTGAACTAAGCACAATGAATATAAAGGTCTAGGATAACTTTGCAAAGCAACTAACAATCAGCTAGCTATAAAAAGTATGGACCAGGGATTGCTGCAACACTTCAAGCATCAAATCATGAACACCATTGAATCAGATCTAACATACATCTATTAACCTTGAGCAATTTTAAAGATAGAATCATAAGAGCCATGCAAGATAAGTCAACACAACATAGATCACCAGAAAATCACAATGCCCTTCAATTGTATTGAATCACCCAATTTCAACAACAATTCTAATGTTTTGTTACAAAACTTGCTCCAGAATCAACTAACTCCTAACCCTAATTCTTAATTTGCTACCCTAATTGCTTCTAAAAACTATCTCCAGTGACTTCTACTAATAATCCTCTTACAAATGAGGCGAAATGCCATATTTACAGAAAACCCTAGAACATGTTGGCCCAATATATATTTTACAAAAATAAAATAGCCCCAGACAGGTCGGCCAAGAGAAATTTGAAATAAGATAATATATGCATTAAATGCATGGGACTCATCCAAGTCGGCCTGGGATTTATAATGCAACTCGATCCAATGCATGCGAAGTACAATTCCTAATGCAATCGATCATTAACTGGCCCCTTCATCCCTATTATAAATTATCTGGTATCTTGAGGAAAAAAACTCTCCAGGTCGGCCATAGGCGAATTAAATTAATCTCCTCCAGAACTTCCTTAACGACCTTGTTAAATCTAGCCTGCACTCAGCAAAAACTAGCATCAATAATCATGAGGATCAAGATTAGCACGTCAACAATAATATATTCAAAATTCAAATAACTCTAAGCAAAGATCAAAATCCCACAAAATACCGTTAATGTATAATTTCTACACAGTTCAGGATTTTCACCCCTCCGCGGAATCCAGACTAGAAGGGATTTTTCAGGAAAATCCGAACTAGGCAAATTCTGGAAAAAACAATCCATAGTCAATAAATTCCAGAAAATGTAGAGACAACGGGAATTTGAGGTAAATCCAGAGGGAGCAGAAATCCATGAAGCAAGCAAAACTCTAGATTTTTGGGAAAACGCAGAGGACAAGGAAAACTAGGGAAATCCGCCAGCACAGGAAAATCCTGAAACTGAGGGAAAACCTGAATTTTAACGTTCTCCAACGATCTTGCTCAAATTGATCAAAAGGTCACAAATTTGAGGACCTAGGCTCACACATTAAATCATTCATTGATGGATCTAGACTTAGAATTCACTCAAGGGAAACAACATTCATAAAACGACAGACCAAACCCAAAATCCTGGAATTCAGCAAGGAGATGAAATTCTGAAAAAATATGGTCCAAGCGGAATTCCACGAAGACTAGAAATCTCTGAACCACGGCGTAAAGAAGATTGAGCCAAACTTCGACCACAATCTAGGAGGCGAAAAATCTCGAACCTAGGTAAAAACCTGAACTTAGCCCAAAACTTAAGATTTTCAATATGCAACTTAGGGGAATCACTTTGGCAAGCAGGATAAACATTTTAAGCTTATGCCAAGGAAAGGTAAATCCTCAAAATCCAAGGGCTAAAGCATAAAAAACCAGAGCAAAAGAGGGTCCCTACTTTCAGTGGGGCGTGTGTGCGAAAACTGCACAACAAATGGCGACTCTGCTGGGAAATGCTCCAAAGCATTTGATGACGAACAAGAATCAATAACCTAGAATCTTTGATTTCAACCTTCATATCAGGAAAACAAATCAAAATGCAAGATCAAAGAAAATCAGAACCAAAGGTAGACTAAACCTTTCATAAACTAAAAATATGAGTGTGTGCACATGAATTCATTTCCTTCCTTAAGCCACTGCAGAAACTAAGCTTAGTCAGAGCAGGCTACGTAAAGATATAACTTCAAAAGCAACCTGGATAGAGCCTCGCTGTCAGTCAAGCGTCCATAGCCCCAATAGAGATATTTGGATACCCCTGATAAGTTGAAGTCATTTTATTTTCAATATTTTCTCTTTTCTTCTTTTGATATTTTTTTCATTTCATTTTTCATTTCAACCTATGAATAATGAAGTTCACACTCAAGGCTGAGAACCACAGTGGCGCTAAAGTAGAAATAAGATTTTTCACCTACCAAGACCTCACAAGGACCCTACTACAACCTCAAGATTCTTAAGATGTATGAGAGATATAATATTTCAGAATACTACAAATTAAAATGAAACCAGTGACCCATCTTCCTTAAATCAAACATTTAGATTGCATGACGATAATAAAGACTTCAATCATCCATTCAAGATACATGATTAAAGTCCATCAAGGAAATACTAAGAATAATCCCAGACAAAATAATATTTGTGCAAGAACGACACTTCCTCAACCAAAAATCAGAAAACCCAAGCCAGAGAAGAAAAGCAACAAACAAACTGAAACCCAAAGCAAACCTAAACTAACCAAAGCAAACTAATTCTAAAGAATCTATCCTAACTATGTACAAAGAGACTCACAAAAACTCATTACCAAATAGGGTGAACTGAGACCCACCCCCATACAGTTCATCAATGCATGGACAAGCAACCAGGTAATGGTAACAGTCCTCAAAAATGCAAATTTATCTTTATACTCAACAAAATAAACCTAAAAAATGTAGCATTCAAACTCAACCTCATAATCAGGAATAATCAATAACTAAGGTGACTCATTAGGACCATGATTAATCCACATGCAAGTTTCCTTCCCCAAATTCCCATAATCAAATTGATAAGATTCAAAATTCATAGCAAGAAGAGAAACAACCTGATTTTGTACTGTTGTAGATTGAATGTTGAGTTCATCCTTCTTCAATTGTGAAGAGCTAATATCTATGTCATCAGGAGGTCTCAACTGATGGTGCAATATCCCTCTTGCATTTGGAACATGCAAAACAAAATTGGAGCCTTCAATGAATAATTCAAGGTGAAAATCAGATTGGAAAGATTCGAAAGTATAAACATAGAACTTTTCACCTGTGTGCACTTATTCATGAGGGATCAATGTTGAAAATGTAAAAGCCTCATCAAGCATAGTAACTTCCCCATCATGATGTTTGTCAGGAGGCCACACAGACTGATCTTCAAGCACATCTTTACCTAAAGTAGGATGATTAAGCTCATTAGTGATGGCTGCAACATTGTTATTCTCAACACCATTTGGGTTTTCATGTACATCCATATGAATCACATCAGCTATCTTGTCATTAATACACAAAATATGTGAATTTTATTTACTGAATTCATCAACATAAAGAGGAAAAATAGAATGTGATGAGTGAAGGGACTCCCTAAATTCCTCTCCTATTGGCATTTGTTCTGGTTCTAGAATGTGACTGCTCAGAATATCAACTCTTCCATTAAGTTCTTCTTCAGGACATTCATCAGCAGGTTGTTGAAGTTCCTGTATTGAAATCTCCTCCAGAGCTGCTTCATCCTTTACTGCCATGTCTCCCTCAAACTCTATGTCAGTTGGTTCATTGATAGCTTGTTGAGATTTTTTTATTGGAAGCTCACTTTTTGTAGTTTGATGCACATGATTTGACAACCATACTTGATCTTCCACCTCTCTTGTTGATTCTACCGATGCTTCATCACTATTGGATTTATGAATAGGCATAGCATGTAACATGAGAATTTCCTCAATCTCTCATCCTTGAGGGTCAACTATTAGTGCATAATTTCCCAAGCTTGTTTCAGACAAAAATACCTCCTTAAAAGTATTTGTATTAGCCTGGCTTGAAGCACCCTTTTGTTTAGAAAGCATATCTTTTTCAAGAGACTTTAGTACTGCACCCATAATTGTAGGATTTTTTAACAACTCGTGAGCAAAGAGACTTACTTTGACTTTCTTGAGTTCTTCTACCACACACTCTCCTATTTTCTCTATAGTCATGGTAGAACAGTGGTCTTAAGAGCCAACCACAAAATTATCCCTGTTACTTTCAATGCTTCCTCCTTTATTAGCGTCATACTGTCCTCCATTTATGAAATACTGAGTAGGCACATGATGGAATGCTTGAACTTCTTTAGTTGTATACTCTTCTTCATCTAGTGGACCATTATCATTCTCCTCATTACCTCCAAAAGGTTGAACTATAGACTCTTCACTATATACATACCCTGTTTCAACACCTTTATCCTGTTCTTCTTTTGGTTCATTCTCTTCACTTCTTGGAAATGGGACATGATTCACCACCATAACTGATATGTCAGAAGGGTTAGATGGAACTATCTCCAGCCCACCTAAACTATTGCTGGCATGTTGGACTTTCAGCTGGAAAATGGACACAGCAGTCTAGAATTCTTGACAGTCTGACTCAGAATGTTGATTAGTATTATGAAGCCTACACCATCCTGACAAAGTCATTTTTGCTAGATAAACTTCACTAGATTTCTCCCGATTGTTTGGCTGATCTAGAGAGGTTAAGGCTCTTCCATTATTCTGAAGTGGCGGCTGCCTTCTATGATCTTTATCAAGATGTTTTCCTCTATCAAAGCCCTACCCCTGAGCCTGCATCATATCCTTGTTGCTTTGATCATAATTGGACTGAATCTCCCTTTAGGTTGTCTGGGATTGACTATTTTGGTGCCTTAGGTAGGTGACTTCAGTGTTCAGCCTCTCAACTAGCTCTGTGAGTGCATCCAACCTCTCCTCGTCTATGTTGTTTGATGGAGGAACAATACCAGTTGAATTCTGCATATAAACATTATGGAGCCCATGGTTCAAAGATTGATTAAATATCTTAGAGCTCTGCAAATAACTAGGTATATTAGCTGTCTGATGAAAGAATGCAGGCTAGTTCATATTTGGAGGGTAATTTGGCATGGGTGGAACTTGATAGGGATGACCTAGGTGTGAAACCAAGGGTGATTGAGGGACTGAACTCAACATAGGTATTTGATTAGCTAACGACAAGGGTCCATACAAGTGTTGTCTCAAATCCATACTCACTTTAACAGTGACATCATAAGCCTCAAATAGGCTACCAGGAGGGTTTGCTTTCCATTTGATGAAAGTGGATAGTTTAGCCTCATAATAAACCTCCCTGGCAAAGGCATCACCTACAGCATAAGGGGGTTGCAACCTAGCATAAGCCCTATGAAATCGATTATTGAAAGCTACTTTTGGTTCATTTTCCTCCCTCATGAGCCTGGTAAACTACAGAAGTAACTCATTAGCACTAATTGGGATCTTAATTTTTTGTAAAAATGTAGTCTCTAGCTGAAGCCAAGTGGTGATAGACCCAGCAGGAAGATGGTTATACCAACAAAATGCCTCATCCCCAATGGAATATGGGAAATTTTGCATGCAACATCCTCATGATTAATTCCCCTGTCCTTAAGGGTAGTTTTGAAAATCCTAATATGCTCCTCTACAGTCCTTTTGGGATCATTAATGTGAAACTTGTAGCAGAAAAGCTCAGGGTTCTTAGGCATAGGATTGTAATGGTTTAAAGATAAGGGAGATGAGTTATTAGCTAGGAAAGCCATTGGTGGAGGTGGGGTAGTAATGGTTGATTAATGGTTGGTTGAGGTTGTTGGATAGGGATGTCCTCAGACTCAAATGAACATGAACCTGATGAAGATGGGGATGATGGAGATGATGGAAGTGGTTGGGTGGATGATTCTTCCTTTGCTGGTCCTTCTGACCTAGTAGGGCTTGCAATTCTAAACTCTCCTAGTGAACTGCCTCTTTCAATCTTTGAGAGATGGTGCATAACCGATCTAGCTTTGTTTATTCAGCCCTCCTTCTAGCCAATCTATTGATGATTTTTTCGCGACAACAACTTAGACGTAATATGAAATCTCTATCTCTCTTGAAAGGTAAATCTCATTAGCAAAGCCTCAAGAGACAACCCCATGTCTCTAAATGCCTTGACAATGCATAAAAAACTCAATGATAAATGTGAAAATGTTGGTAATCACAAAGGGACCTTAATACAAGCAAATACTGAATCTTTAACTTATCAGATCTGGCAATGTAATGATACTTCAATCCTAAATCTAACTCAAATGATAAAACAAATAACAAAAGATTAGGGTTTCAAAGAGATATCTAAATTTAACTACTCCTAAGATTAACAATGCAAATGATGAAATACTTGAAATGGACCAATCCCTCATAAACTAATTCATGCGTGACCAAGATAAATCTACAATCTCATAGAAATAGTGCAATCTTCTAAGGTATTAAGATTTTTAGATCATGAACATTCATCAAAGACAACCCAATTGCAATTGAAATGAATAAATCTCCACAATTGAACTAAGCACAATGAATATAAATGTCCAAGCTAACTTTGCAAAGCAACTAACAATCAGCTAGCTTCAAAAAGTATGGACCAGGGATTGTTGCAACACTTCAAGCATCAAATCATGAACACCATTGAATCAGATCTAACATACATCTATTAACCTTGAGCAATTTTAAAGATAGAATCATAAGAACCATGCAAGATAAGTCAACACAAAAGAGATCACCAGAAAATCACAATGCCCTTCAATTGTATTGAATCACCCAATTTCAACAACAATTCTAATGTTCTGTTACAGCACTTGCTCCAGAATCAACTAACTCCTAACCCTAATTCTTACTTTGCTACCCTAATTGCTTCTAAGAACTATCTCCAGCGACTTCTACTAATAATCCTCTTACAAATGAGGTGAAATGCCATATTTATAGAAAACCCCATAACATGTCGGCCCAATATAGATTTTTCAAAAATAAAATAGCCCTAGATAGGTCGGACAAGAGAAATTTGAAATAAGATAAGATATGCATTAAATGCATGGGACTCATCTAGGTCAGCCTGGGATTTATAATTCAACTCAATCCAATGCATGCGAAGTACAATTCCCAATCCAATCGATCATTAACTAGCCACTTCATCCCTATCTTAAATTATTTGGCATCTTGAGGAAAAATACTCTCCAGGTCTCCAGGTCGGCCATAGGCGAATTAAATTAATCTCCTCCAGAACTTCCTTAACGACCTTGTTAAATCCAGCCTACACTCAGCAAAAACCAGCATCAATAATCATGAGGATCAAGATTAGCACGCCACAAATAATATATTCAAAATTAAAATAAATCTAAGCAAAGATCGAAATCTCACGAAATATCGTTAATGTATAATTTCTACACAGTTCAGGATTTTCACCCCTCCGTGGAATCCAGGCCAGAAGAGATTTTTGGGAAAATCCGGACTAGGCAGATTTTGGTGAAAACAATCCATAGTCAATAAATTCTGGAAAATGCAGAGACAACGGAAATTTTTGGAAAATCCATAGGGAGCAGAAATCTGCAAAGTAGGCAAAACTCCAGATTTTTAGGAAAACGTAGAGGACAAGGAAAACCGGGGAAATCCGCCAACATAGGAAAATCCTGAAACTAAGGGAAAACCCAGATTTCGATGTTCTCCAACAATTTCGCTCAAATTGATTGAAAGATCACTAATTTGAGGACCTGGGCTCAAATGTTAAATCATTCATTGATTGATCTAGACTCAAAATTCACTCAAGGGCAACAACATTCATAAAATGACAGACCAAACCCAAAATCCGGGAATTCGGCAAGGAGACGAAATTCTGGAAAAATCTGGTGCAGGTGAAATTTCGCGAAGACCAAAAATCTCTGAACCACGGCATAAAGTAGACCGAGCTGAACTTCGACCATAATCTAGGAAAGTCCAGACGGGGCAGAAAATTCTGAACCTAGGTAAAAACCCGAACTTAGCCCAAAACTTAAGATTTTCAATATGCAACTTAGGGGAATCACTTTGACAAGCAGGATAAACATTTTAAGCTTATGCCAATGCAAGGTAAATCCTCAAAATCCAAGGGCTAAAGCATCAAAAACCAGAGCAAAAGAGGGTCCCTACTTTCAGTGGGGCGTGTGTGCAAAAACTACACAACAGGATCTAATTGACAAAGGTGAAATCAAGATGCCCAACAAGAACACCAACACCCAAAACACCTCAAATGACAAAAGCAAATATTGGGTCTAAAACAAGAATGTGACTAATGATGGAGTTTTCGATGCTAAGACCATATACACAATTCCTACTATTACACTTAGAGGACCTAACACATCCAATAATACACAAGGAACTTCTGACCAAACCACCAATGTTGTCCAAAACACACAACAACCAAGAACTCAAAGGAAGTTTCCAACAAAACATCAATACACTCCTTTAGGGGAGTCGATTGACTTAGTCATTAAACAACTCTTGCAACATAATTCCATACAACTTCCTGATCCAAAAAAATATGATCCTAGACAGTTTAAACCATCTTGGTAGGATGACAACGCCTTTTGTGACTACCATCGAACCAAAGGACATAACTTATCACAATTCTAAAACTAAAGAACCTCATACAAGACCTTGTGGAAAATGGCACCATTGAACTCAATGGACAACAACAACAATCTTCAAATAGTGACCATAAATTTTTTACCAATCCTTTACATGACCATGGAAAAGGAAAGGCCTCCAGTTCAAGCAATAAGACTAATAACAATTCATCCAATTACACTAATTCCAAATATGACTATAACCATACTACTATCATAAATCACATTCGAGCCGCTGATGAACATGTCAATAACATTAACATTAAGGAACATCTTGAATGTGTTGTCAACACTTACCGAACCAAGGTAACCATTCAAGGTCCTCCTCCATAGCAACAAAAACCTTCAAAAACCAATACAACTTGCTTGACCAATTGGGGAAAACTCTCATGCAAATCTCTATCTTAGAGTTGTGTATATCACCTGACCATCGAGTTATTCTTGACAAATCCTTACAAGACACAATCGTCCCCACCAATCTTGACGTCAATCACTTCTAGGAGATGGTAGGCTACTTGACCAATTCCCATCACACCACCTTTTCTGAACAAGACTATTCAACCGAAAAGATAAACCATAACTATCCCTTACATCTTGAAGTCTGTGTCCATAAAATCAAAGTCAGATGAGTCTTGGTAGACAGTGGAGTAGGGTTAAACATTTATACCTTAAAATTGGTTAAGATGTTGGGATTTTCAAAAGCATGTGTAGACACCACTAAGAGCAATGTTATCAAGGCATATGATGATGAAGAATGATCATCTAAAGGAATCATAACACTACCTATCATATTTGGTCCTACAATCATGGACACCACTTTTCAAGTCTTGGACCTTGGCCTTCCATACAACCTTCTCCTAGGCCGACCATGGATTCATGCCATGAAGGTCATGTCATCCACATACCACCAATGCCTTAAATTCCCACATGAAGGTACCAAAATTACAATCGTTGGTGATCCTAACCCTTTCCAATATTGCACTAATTTGAGGGGAACCACTCAATTCCAAGTGTCATTTAATAATGAGACTTCATCCTCCATTTCATCACATTACATTGATCCATCTTCATTGACTAAGTAATCCACTTCATCTACCATACCATCAATCCCCAAGGTCCAAGTACATGGCATGGGATGTGGTGAGTATTGTATGGACAAGCTACAGATAAACGAAAATGCTAATGTTGTTGCTAAGGCTTCAACTTACAACAACGATGTCAAAATAGTTTATGAAGACACACAAGTAGATGGTCATGTTGGGAGCAAGAATTTTTTGGATTCTAATGACATCTTAGTCCTCACCATTCAAAATCATCCATCTCTATCTCATGACCCTCTTTCCACCATACCATCCTCTGCCTCATTATCTAATCATTCCAAGTATCCTCACCGTCGTGGGTTAGGGTATGTACCCCCTACTATTGCCTCTACTAAGTCATATTGTCAAGTTGTTAAGGATGTGCAAGCCTCCTTTGATGTTAATAGTACCAATAAGGATAGTCTTGAGGGTCCCATTGATGGCATCACCAATCTTTTTCATTCACCAAACTATCATGTCACTCCATCCATCTCACCCATTTCACTCATGTCCATCTGCATCATAGACATGGATCAACAAGACATATCTCAAGAGAAGGACAACGACAAGGGAAAAAGTCAAGAATCAAAAATAAAAATTCCCTCTTTAAAAGGAGATCAAGAATCAAAAGACATGATGAAAAGAAAAGAATATCAAGATAAGTCCTCTAGCCAATACAAAAAGCTATTGGACCAATCAAAATTACAAGTCAAGAATGACAAATCACATCCTTTAGAAAACATAAAAGCTATTGGATGAATCAAAAGTAAAAATCAAAATTAAAAAATCAAAAGTGAAAATAAAAAAGAATTGGTCTCAGAGTATGCCTCCATCAAAAATCATTGGGGGAATCTATCAAAAGTCAAAGACAAATAAAGAACTTGTTGATCCAAGGTCTTCATCTTCATCACTGTCACTCATACCATACACTTTGGATTCCATATGTCCATATTGTTACATTTGTCATACCATCCCACTTACATAGGCGATGTCTTTCAATGTACCTTTGATGATGACCGCTTGACGTACTCTAGCTCATTGGTCGCCCAAACTCCTTTTCGTCTAAAGCCTGGTGGCCTACGTAGTGTGCACATTAGGGATCATACTATAATAGCCTCTTTCATTTGTCATATCTATCACCCTTCATATTTACCACTGGCATTTTTCATTCAAATTAGGTCCTTACATTTGGTGAGGTCATCCGAACAAGGTCAAGGCATCATCATGACATATGGGTTCTATACATAGCTTCTGAAAGTTTTGTTTTAACCACAAAAAAATAGAAAAGTCAAAAAAAATTGTTACCTTGATGAAAACCCAGCAAACAGGCATCCTGGTAACACCAAAAAAATAAAAAAAATCAAGAACATAGTAAAGAGAAATAATTCGTCCAATAGTGAAAATTACCTTGGTGGCGCTTTGGATAAGTACAATGGTGAAAACCTAGAAAATAGGCGCCATGTGTAGTTGACTTTCCTCTATCATCTACCATCATTCCAATCTAACTTTTCCCTATCATTTGCCCATTTCATTTCACCCATAATAATGATTGGTTATCCATTCCATAGCTTGGAACGATTGACATCATACCACCTTTTTCCTTTCATATCCCCTCCCATTCCACTCCTAATAAATTAGTCCTAAACCTAACTAGGGGCAAGTACTTGACTTATGTCGTCAATGGATCCTAGACTTGGTATTGGAGGTCACTATGTCAAAAATCCAAAAAAATCATAAAATGACAAAAAGACAAAAACAAATCAAATATTCCTAAAAAAAAGCCAAAAAAATCAAAGAACCTCAAAATCTAAAAAAAATCAAAACATATCAAAAACACAAAAACATTCAAATAACCTACAAAAATCCCAAAAAAAAAGTCAAAGTCAATCATGTCAATCCAAGTCCAAGTTGAAATATGAGGTCTTTGTGCATTGTTACGTAAGCAAGGCCATTTGTCGATGAGCCCCCAAAACCACCTAGTTCAGTCCTTTAGAGTTTGTCGCATCAGTCATAATAAATTAGACATTGTCAACTTAGACACAAACAGTCATCAAAACATTAGACAAGTCACACATCAACAAGATAAACAAGTCAATAAAGTCACTTAGTCAAACCAAACATATTGTCAAAATAGTCAAACAGTCAAAACCATTAAAATAGTCAAACTTATGTCTTATACAGGATGTGTCCTTCCAGAAACTAGAAATTGCCATTTAGTCAAACTTCGTCATTTTCCTTATACAGGTGGTCACGTAATTGAAACCAAAATTGATGTCTTATATGGCATGTTTTCTCTCTTCAAACCAGTCTTCGTCAAACAAATCAACCCGTCAAACACCTAGTCTTTAAAAGTCAAACAATCCTATTTTGGAAAACACTCAGAACAACTGATGACCTTGTGGTCCATTTTGTCTCATTATTTTCTTGATTTTTCTTTGTTGGGATTTGTGCCTCAAATTATTGGCTTGATATACTCCTTGAACTCTTGTTTCTATCTCTTGTCGACCTGACTTCCTCATATTGGCGGGACCTTGTTCCTAGTCCCCCTGATGCTCCAATGACCTCCACAGTTTGGCGCTAATAGTTTCCTATGGAATTGTGTTCTATTGCTAATAGTTATTCGTGTCGGAGGGAGTCTCCAAGAAGTCTCTGCAATAGCCTGATGTCTTGCCTTGGTCACTCATTGGTAGGACTTCATGTCATCAGTGGGACTCTATCTTGAGTCCCCCTAATGGTCTGATGGAGCAGTGACTTGAATGGTGCTAAATACTTGTCATTGGGAGATGACATCATCAGCAGAAGCCTATGAGCTATCATATCGATAGCCTGATATGTAGTATTGGATCCTCATCGGTGGGAATTTGTGTCTTTGGCGGGACACTAAAGCTTGCCCCACTGATGGAATGATGGAGTGGTTCATCGGTAGGAGATGTTGGTATTTGTGGAATCTTTGTGAGTGTCCATCTGATAGACCGATGGGTTGTGGCAATGTCGCAAGGTCGCAGGAAGTTGAAACTCTAGAACCTCATGTCACAGGTTGTAAGGTTTTGGAAACATCTGACATACCAACTGTAAGCTCGCAACGGTGGGACTCATGGACTTCGGTGGGACTTTAAAGGTGGTATCCTCGATGGACTGATGACTATGGTGGGACCTGAGTTGTCAAGGCAGAAGCGATAATGGTGCAAGCCATGTTGACTCAACAATAGGGACCACATGGAATGATATGTACTTAATCGGTATGATATCTTTGTATCGGTGGGAGTCAGTTTATTGTCTCATTGATGAGCCGATAGACTTGGATCTATAAAGTGAACATCAGTGAGACTTCCCTGTATCAGTGGGAGACAAATTAGTGTCCACCTGATATGATGATGGTTGACTCAGTGACCTATGTAGAATTTCTCGGTGGGACTTGATGGATGTTGAGGTGGAAAACGATGATTGGTTGGAACCTATTGATGGTTGGATCGACAATTGGGAATCAATTGGTTTTCTTGGTCAGCCTGGAACCGTTGGATAGAACGAATAGTATAAATCATTGAAAATTTTGCAATGTGAGGATAGAGAGGAAAATTAGAACAAGGGTTATGTTGTTGGATTCTCTCTAGAATGGAACAAGATGTAAATCTCTTGTAAAGGCTTAGAGCCTGAAATTGTATTGTAAATTTGTTTGTTGCTAAATAATACAATGGCTCAGTCATTTTGGAGTGTGGGGTTTTTTACCCATAAGGGTTTTCCTCATGTAAAATCTATGTGTTCCTATAGTTTATTTCATCTTTCATGTTTGTTGATTTGGGTTGCTGAATCTATTTAATGGTGCTGTTTGGAACTGGTTTAATTAGCATTAAATTTTCTCTAAGGGTCAATGTGGGAAATCAACTATGCCTGTTTTCATTTTGTGGCATAGTAGTATGTGTCTTTGAAGAAAATTAATGGTTTTGAAAGTACAACTAAAGGCACTACTGATCTTAGATGTTTGTTCTAAGATGACTATGATTTCCCTACAAGTGGTATCAGATCCTTCTTCTAGGATTTGTGTTTTCTTGCATGTGCATGTTTGTGAGTTGCATGTACTTGCTTGGACTCGCATGTGGCTTGCATGTGCTTGCATGTAATAATTCTTGGCATTTCTCAGTTCTATGGATTCCTTTTGTGAACATTTCTTAGCCTAGAAAGCTTAAGGAGATATAAAGGATTCGGCTGATGATTGATCCTTTGGTGAGTAGAATTCCTTGCTCTCTTTTTTTAAGAGACAACACGTAGCATGAAGGAAGTTGAAGATGGAGAAATTGGATTTGATCATATTGTAATGATGTGGTCTAAGGCTCCTATTTGACAGCAAATAATCCTGATGCAAGGGGTGCGAGTTTATGCTTGTGGTTGTGTTGCAGCAAAGTTATTCATATTGGGTGTCTATGTGAGAGGCTCCCTGATGATATAGAGAAGCTTGGGTTGTTATTCGGCCATGGAGTATTGTGCTTGTGTTGAGTGCTTTGTCCTGGTATTGAAGGTGTTATTCTCTTACTACCGAGATTGTATGCAAGCTATGAAGTTGATCTTTGGGTGGTCTGAAAACTTCTGAATAGCCTGGCTCTCTCGTATGCATGTGCATGTTGGTGGTTATGGAATTAGTCTAGAATGGGCCTAGAGTTCCTGTACTACTTGTTCCTTTTAAGGATTCCTTGTACTTACATGGCTCAGATTCATGTTCTTTGGATTTGAAGGGGTTTTATAGATTTCCATTTAAAGAATCTATGGTGATGCTCATTCATGGTTAATCCATTTTCAAGTTTAATTGTTATGGTGTTTCTTGATTCATATTCTTGGTCTTCAAGATGTGTAGTGGATATGGGTGTGCATGGGTGTTTTATAAACCCAATGATCTTGCAGGTTTTACACTGTCAAGAAAAAACTTGCGGTTTTGTGGAGCTATTGATAAACTAGTTTCTAGACCCTAGCTTGTGGGGTGTTACTGGATGAGATAGTTGTATTTTTGCATGCATGCTTCATGCATGGTAAGAGAAGGTGTGGTTTTGTCTCTACATCAGAATGTTGGTATGTGGTTTGTCACTCAGCATTCTTGTGGTGGTGCTTAATAGATTCCCTTGACTATGGTGCTCGTTGTGGACATGATTGGAAAATCGGATTTGAACTTGATTTGGTGTTTTAGTCAAGTTGTCTACGTTGTTATTCTCCTTGACATCTTAGTTTTGCAGTTTCCAATGTGATGTTGGGTTTGCATGTTTCATTGATTTAATCTACGGGTTGAGCAATGTTGTGGGTTATCTTTACCTACATGTTTTTTGTGGGACAACTCGGAAGTGGACTGACAACATCCACGAGGTTTGATTTTGTGATGGTGCAAATCTGTTAGTTGGCCTTGTCTATGGTCACTTGTGCATTGGTGTGGTTGCTTCAGGATGAGAGGATGGATGATGTAGAGTACCTAAATAGTCAGCTATGGGGAAATAGAGCATGTGTATCATGATGTCATGGATAGCTTGGGTAAACTATTTTGTGTTTCCTTTTGACAGTGATGGTTTTGTCTACTTGGTTTGGAGATCTTGGTATTGCTTGGTATTGTTGTCAGATGGACATGTTGTTGAGTGGACCTAAAGTTTTTTCATATTAGCAGATGTTGGGTCACGATGCTTGGAAAGCTTGGTTGTCACGGTTTAGTGGGAGATTTAGCAATGACTATGGATTCATCACTTGCTGATGGATGGTCTTCTCTAGTGTTGCAGATGTTAGTAGAAGGAGCTCTTAGATCTTGTTATTGTAGAAGAGATCTTTCTCATTTTGCATGGACACTATTTGAAGATGTGTAACATCTTGGAACCATGGAGGATGTTTGGAGTCTTTGGTTGAGGTGTTGGTGGAGCTTGATAGGTAATGTTGGTTTAGAGTTGTTTCATGTCATATTATACTCTTGCTTGTGCATTAGAATTTTGGCATGATGCATTACTCTTGAGACCATGATATGTTCACTTCGAGCATGGTATCTCCTAAGGGGGATGGTAAGATCATGATGTCATGATAAGTTCCTGGCTCAAATGTTTGGAGCTTTGATAGTGGTCTGGAGATTCTCTGTGTTTTGGGTGCATTGGTCATATGCTTGAGAACTTCATGATAGTGTAGTGATGCATTTGGAGTTTATTATGAAATGATTGTTTGCAGGTGATACATGGAGAATAAGGTGAGGCTATAATTCTCTTGAGATGAGAGAAGTGTTATTGATGGTTACTCCTAATGAAGATTTCAGTAGAAATTTTGAGGAGCCTACACCTTGGTTGGACATGAGTTCAATAGAGACCAATGAGGAGATCTCTCTTGGATGAGTCATGGTGGCTTGTATATCTTGGAGGAGCATTCTCATTCCCACTCTTGGCCTACTCAGTAGTGAAGTCTATTTGAGAGGTATTTTCCCATTATATCTTTGAGATGTGTTCTATGCTTTCTTTCATGGATCTTGAATTGTTGTTTAATGGTTCTGGAGGCGACATCATGGTTATCTCCTAATGGATTTGAGTTTATGACATCTTCTATTGATAAGGAAAGTTAGGAGATACTTTATGGGTTTTTTTTCCTGAGATTGGAAATGGAGTGGTTTGATCTTCTTTGAGAGGCTTACATCCATATTGATTACATGATATATATGTTGTGTTTAATCTTGGAGATTGAACTGTTGGGTGTTGTTATGTTGTTCTCTTTGGGGTGTTGTGAAGGAGATCATACTTGACATAGCTGGCATTTAGAGGTGTATGTAGGAGGATGTTCTATAGGTATATGATGTGCAATATTTCTCTCTTTGGTCTAGGTTATCTTCCTGGAGGTTTGATTTCATATTACATTGGTTTGAGATTTGGTTGGAGCTGTTATTTTCACTCAAGTTCTTGGGTGGTAACTTGGAGGATCTTTATCTCTTTCCTCTATTGGGTGTGAAGAACTTGAGAGAGCTATGAAGACTGGTGGTGAGAATTGTACTTGTAGGTTATTAATTTACAAATTGTGCATATCATTGTGGATGTTTCCTTGGTACTACATGGTTACTTTTCCATTGGTAGACTTGTTATGCCTTTGATCTTCTCATATTAATTACCCATGCATTGGGAGTTCAAGGATGTGTTTTGTCTTCTTCGATTGGTTGGAACATGGAGCTTGCTTTTGCAGTTGATGGGTTGGCTATGTAGGTGGCATGAGTTTGATGTTGTGGATACCTTAAATGTATGTGTGATTGGATGGATTAGCACTTGTTGTGGGTGCTATTTTTAGTCACGTGGGTTGTTTAGTTGGATGAGAGTAGTCAGTTTTTAGTCACATGGGTTGTTTGGTTGGATGGGAGTAGTTAGTTTTCTGGTTGTTCTAGTTGGTGTTATATCTTGTTTTTGGAGAATGGCTTCATGTTTGTGTTATGTTTGGGGCTTTGAAGTTGGTGATTTTGTACAAGTTGTGAGCACAATGGAGTGGTGACAGTGAGTTGTAATCATTGTTGTAACTTGGGCTTGGAGATAGTTTTCTTTTAGACTGGTGCATATACACCGTGGTGAGCTCCTTTCCTTTGGAGGATGGCTAGAATAGTTGCTAGAGATGGTGAACATTTTGAATGTTATTGTATATGTCTTGGAGATAGGGACTTTGATCTTTGATTGGGAGAATCCAATAAGTTCTTCATCAAGTGGGGAGCATGTTGGGATTTGTACCTCAAATTATTGGCTCGATATACTCCTTGAAGTCTTGTTTCTATCTCTTATTGGCCTAACTTCCTCATATCGGTGGGACCTTGTTCCCAGTCCCTTGGATGTTCTGATGATCTCCATGGTTTAGTGCTAATAGTTTCCTCTCGTATTGTGTTCTATCAGCAGAAATTAGTCATGTCGGCGAGAGTCTCCAATAATTCTCCACGATAGACTGATGTCTTTCCTTGGTCACTCGTCAATAGGACTTCGTGTTGTTGGTGGGACTCTATCTTGAGTCCCCCTGATGGTCCAATGGAGTAGTGACTTGTATGGTAGTAAAGACTTGTCAGTGGGATATGACATCATCAATGGGATTCTATGGGTTGTCACATTGACAACCCGATACATAGCATTGGATCCTCATCAGTGGGAAGTTGTGTCTTCGGTGGGACATTGAAGCTTGCCCCACCAATGGAACGATGGAGTGGTTTTTCAGTAGGAGATGCTAGTATCGGTGGAACCTTTGTGAGTGTCCCTCCCATAGACCGATGGGTTGTGGCAATGTTGCAAGGTCGTAGGAAGTTGAAACTCTAGAACCTCATGTCATAGGCTATGAGGTTTTGGAAACCTCTAACATACCGATCGCAGGATCTCAGCGGTGGGACTCATGGACTTCGGCGAGACTTTAAAGGTGGTCTCCTCAATGGATCGATGGCTATGGTGGGACCTAAGCTGTCAGGGCAGAAGCAATAATGGTGCAAGCCATGCTAACTCAACAATAGGGACCACATGGAACAATATGTACTTCATCGGTATGGCATCTTTGTATCAGTGGGAGTCAGTTTATTGTCTCATCGATGAGCCAATCGGCTTGGAGTTGTAAAGTGAATGTCATTGGGACTTCTCTGTATCGGTGGGAGATGAATTGGTGTCCACTCGATATGACAATGGCTAACTCAGTGACCTGTGTAGAATGTCTCAATGGGACCTGATGGATGTTGAGGTGGAAAATGATGATTGGTTGGAACCGATTGATGGATGGATTGAAAATTGGGAATTTGGCCTAGAACCGTTGGATAGAATGAATGGTATAAATCATTGAACATTCTGCAATGTGAGAACAGAGAGGAAAATTAGAACAAGGATTATGTTGTTGGATTCTCTCCATAATGGAACAAGATGTAAATCTCCTATAAAGGCTTAAAGCCTGAAATTGTATTGTAACTCTATTTGTTGTTGAATAATACAATGGCTCAATCATTTTGGAGTGTGGGGTTTTTTACCCGTAAGGGTTTTCCCCACGTAAAATTTGTGTGTTCCTATTGTCTATTTCATCTTTCATGTTTGTTGATTTTGGTTGTTGAATCTATTTAATGGTGTTATTTGGAACTAGTTTAATTAGCATTAACTTTTCTCTAAGGGTCAATGTGGGAAATCAACTATGCATGTTTTTGCTATGTGGCATAGTAGTACGTTTCTTTGAAGCAAATTAATGGTTTTGAAAGTAAATAAAGGCACTACTAATCTTAGATGTTCATTCTAAGATGACTATGATTTCCCTACAGTCTTTGATTCAGGTTACTAGCTTCCTTGAGGATTTCCCATGAAGGATTTAGAGGAGTGATGATGTCTCTTGACTCTTTTCTTTGACTATTTTTTGTGGATTGTCTTGGCAAAAATACTAGGGAAACTTTGCTTTTAGTATGAGCTAGGACATTCCTTGTATGAGACTGCCTATTTTACAAGTGGATGACCTTGCACACCTTAGGAAAAATATTATGGCCTATTAAATTTATCATACCATGGTTTTTTTGTCCATTTATCATATTTTACCACCTGAGGATGATTAAATTTATGGCCTATTATCTATCTGGCAAAATATTGAAGTTCTTTCTTCATACTAACATCCATATCCTCCATGCTACCATTTCTTCTATGTCACTTATCTATTTTCCTCTTATCCATTTTGAGAGAACACTCATGTTCTTTGAACTTGCCTATCCTCTTGAGGGGGCATATCATTAGCTCCTCATCATCCTTCCTCATCCTATTCATGTTGGGGCATGTTTTCACTAAATTTCTTTGACACAACACGATAAACTACATTGTATCAAAGAGGGGCAAAATGCAGACACTAAAAATTTTCTTAAGCCTACGACTTCTAAATTTTCCATCACTTCCCCTTTTTTCCTTTTTTAGACCGCAGAATCGGGTAGCACTAATTCCCCCTATAACCGCAGTTCGGTAAACTTTTTAACGTGATCATTGCGCGACGCCTCCGGTGATCATTACTCTGACGGGAGACTAGAACTCGTGGACTGCTGAGAGTCAAGAACGGAATTATTTAGCTAACCGAAAGCTAGGCCCCTCACTTTTTTAATATTATTTTATAGTCCACTTAATACCAGTAATCTGCTTTTACGCTAAAGATATAACCTTCTATACTCCCAACTGAGGGAGGCACCTAACTCGTACTCCATTAATATGAGGTGTACATATCTACACCCTCGGCAGATTTGAACTTCAGGACCTCTCTCACATGTCAAACCATAGGCCAACTGTGTCAGACATTCCTTCAACACCAACAATTTTAATGGTCAATTTATTTTAAAGTCATGGAAATTTCATGAACAAATACTTTTAATTATTTAATTAATTTGTTTCTATATTTATTCTTTCCTGATTAATTAACAAATCTTATTTATTTAATTACGCCAATTAATTGAGTCATTCTTTCTTTCTAAAATTAAATAAATTCTTATTTATTTAATTTTCATCCATTCTCTACTATAATTAAATAATTATTATTTAATTATTCATTAGCCTCTTCTTTCATAAATTAAATAAATTTTATTTTTTCAATTTGGTCCCCTCTCTTGAATTTTGAATTAAATCATTATTTAATTCAAAAGATTCCCTTTTTCACACATTCCTCTATAATTAAATAATTATTTTAAATTATTTAATTATTCATTGGCCACCTAAATTAAATATTTTTTGTTATTTAATTTCCTATCACCTCTTTGTCTGTGTTAATCTTATCTTCCACATCAAGTCTTTATCTATTCATGTCTCAATTAACCTCCACCCTTGATTAAATTATTTATAATTTAATCTTGACCATAGATCCTTATCGTTTTCCCTAACCCTATTCCATACTACATCTTCTATTCTTGGCCATTGATTATTGACATTCAATCTTAGCCCTTCATTCAAAATTGGCTTTCCTATAGAAGACCTTGTCATTGTCATTTGTCACCAACCTTTTGTTATCTAGTCTATTGCATCTGCAAGCTATCTAGAGTCATTTTTCTATCAAGTCTACTATCAATTCAAGTGCATCCATAGTCATATAGAATATTCAATATTTTTCTTTGTCATTGTCATTAGGCCTATTTGCATACTCAAAAATTTGAGGAAAATTATTCATATCAAGCAAAATGGAGAAGCGCAATGAAGGTGAATCAATTGTGACATGAAGATTGCATGGTGATATTGTTCCATGTTTTTATGTCTTTATGCTTATTTGTGCTTCACTGTTTATTAGGGTTTGATTTATATGTTTTATTTTCTAACCTTGATGATTTTAGCCTTGATTACACTAGGAACAAAAAATGGGATTGACACATAGGGAACAATAAACATATATACATGACAAGATCATAGACAAATTAGAAATATAAAGCAAGGACACAAATGTATGGCTATAAAACAAAATTTTAACACAATGCAAGGCAACCCTTCTAAGAATGGAAATAATATTACTTGTCTTTTTCAAACACCATCGTGTTGAAGGAATTGATTTCCCTCAACCAACATTTGCCTCTTTCATACAACTACAATAAATGTAGCCTTCTCCAATTAAGCAAAACTTTGTGATTCCATTGAATAAGTGAAGACTTTCCCCACCATTGAATTTTTATTGCATGGAAACCATAGAATATATAACACCACGTTGACTTGCATTCCATCCCTTATATTTATATCATTTGGGGGCATCAGTTGAAAAATTAGATCACCACCAATAGAAAATTTGGTATTTTCATACCTGTTGACCTCCATAAGTGAATTGAGTAAAAAAGAGAATTCCTCCAAATCACATGGTAAATAAAAATATGTCACTTCCTCTTGTTGGCATGCAAAAGGAAACTCATCTTCTAACAACTCAAACTAAAAATTTTAAAGCTTAGGCATATAAGAAACTTGAGCATCAAGTTGATCATCAACCTAGAGAGATTGTCAATACTCAACGCTATCAAAAGACATATGATGGGCCCAAATTAAGCACTCAAACTCGGGAACATTATCATCCACACTACAAGAAGCTACATATTCATTATAGAAGAAATACTCATATTATTTTTTCTCACCTTTGGAAAAACAAGTAGCCATCATACCTTGGATTCACTTATGTTGATGCAAAATCCATCAATGAAACCATTTAGATCATGACCCACTTCATGTGAAGAGTTGCACTCTTCAAATTGTCTCCTTGTTTTAATATCATGGAAATATGTTGTGAAATATGTGATGCAATTATCAAAAATTTGGCGCACTTATCCTTTCACACTTAACTCAACAACATCACTTCCACATGACCCTCTTGAAGTGCAATGTACATGAGGTATACTACAAGTTTCACACTAAAGAAAGAGGTTCCCGTATGCATTTAAGTGATCACCAACATCAAATTATTCAAGTGCAAACTCCTCGCATTGAATTTATTAGCTACAACATCTATTTATATACTTTTATCATCATGTGTATAGTTTTTCCTAATCTATTCGCATGCAAAAAATTAGTAGCAACTTCAAAATAAATAAAAAGGACAAAGGAAGGTAGAAGATCAAAAAATAAAATATCTTCTTATTCACCATTTGCATCATCAACATGTGCATGCTCTATATATTCAATAATCTAGATTAGTTATCCACATTGTTGCAAGAAACAATAGGGACATAGTCCTATGATTGTAAGGACTTGATTATTTCTTCACACTTCATTTTAAAATGGAGGATCATATACAACCTCCAATTCTTTTCAAGTATGGATTCCTATATGTGCAAAAGTGAAGAACTCCTTTGTATTAGGCTATAAGAATAATATGGCAATTCATCTTCATAGTATTCCTAGACATGAATCCTACAATATTACCTAGGGTTTCAATATGTTCTACTTTTGATGAAGTGTCCTCAGGGCATATGCATCCATTCCAACTATCCATGGAACCTTGGTTATAATTACTT
>VDFB02277954.1:0-27443 GCA_007258455.2 Sequoia sempervirens | reverse complement strand
ATTGGGATCCCATTTTCTCAAAGCCGATTTCAATTTTTTGGTTAAGGCAAAAAATTCCACGTTTTGTGGACTCAACTTTGTGCACTTACCCGATCATCCTTTATCAACTTCATGTGGGTTAGAAGGCTTCATTGAGTCATTACAGACAATCAACCTCCAAGTGGAACATGTGAAGGAACCATGTGCATCCACCAAGTTCAAATATGTATCTAGTTCACATGGGAATTACCATAAGTGGCGTCAGCAAAGAGGAATGAAATGGACTAGGGAACTTTGGATATGATAATGTCATGATGACATAAGCATGGTAGGGTGATGTCAACTTGACATCATCCAAGTGTGGGTGCAAGAAAGTGAATTGGATTGGGATTGAAAAAAAGGTTATCTCAATTGAACGAAGAAACTTGAAAAGTGAATTTCAAATGGATGTGGAAATTCCACAAGGGATGATGACGTTGGCGAGGTGAGAAGATTGGTTTCATTCACTCACAAAATTTACTTAGTCAATTTTGGAATGTGCTTGTAGGGAATTCATGAGTAATTGGAAATTGCAAGAGATTGGATGACATGTGGAAATGAGTTGGTTCACTTGGAGATTCTTGCAAGACACAATGGGAAAACCTTTTTTAGTAAATGAAAAAATTCCCAAGTGAACATGATGAAAGTAGGTTAGAAGGAAAGTTTGGATGGGAAAAGGATTTGCACAAGATTGAAAGACAACCATTTTCCATACTCACCTATTTAAGAAAAAAAAATTGAACTGCACCATGTGAGAGGATGGATTAGAAATAACACTTTTATGGGAAAACCATAGGTACTGAATAGTATGGGGTGTTGAATGGAAAATGAGATCCTAGACCTAGTGTATAGATCACTAAGATCAATCTTTCTTCTCACCAACATTAGAAGCCAAACCAACAAGGGCATGAGATTGGATAACAAACTAGAAGTAGAGCCAATTTTTCCTAGGCCTGGTTCTTTTGTTGCTTTGCAAATTGATTGGATTTATTGTTAATTAATTGATTTATTTTAACTATGTAACTTAATCTAAAAATATATTTTTTTGGCATAGACAAAAAAATATATTTGAGGACAAAAATTTGTGCACTTGTACTACAAATTTGAGGCTAAAATGAGAGGTCAAGGGTGTTGGGAGCCCTAAACTGGGAGTGAATTTGGTTCTACAACTTTTAGATTTGAAGCTCCTAGGTCTACACTCTATAATTTTTCTCTACAATTTTTTGTCTCCAAATCTGAACCTACAAAATCATAGCAAAGAGGGGAAAGGGGGTGGCTATATACGATTTTGCGTAGGTCAAACCCTCATTTTGGTATTTCTACCACCATGAATATTTGATCGATTGACTGATAAAATGTGTGTGTTGTTAACCTTAAATTCATATAAGGCTATAATGAGTTAAAATGCTAAAATCCCTACTCAAATATGTTAGGTAAGGATTTCTAAATGACATGAACAAGATCAACCTAAGAGAAAATCAAATAATCTTAAAAAACTCTAAATAAATAATACCTTGCTTAGGATAGCAAGTAGATCAAAGTCTGAAGATGAGAAAACTCTAAAAAGAAGTCACTAGGCAGTTGAAGGAAGCCAAATCTATATTCAAAACCTAGATTTCATCACATCCTTCCATTGTCATCAAAATTCAATTATTTTGATAACTTGAATAATTTTGAAATTCTCCTTGTAAATTTGTAAAAATGAATATGTTTTGGTAGAGGCTTGTTGTACTTGTAATTTATTCTCCCTTTTGAAATAATAATTCAATTTTATATAGTGGAATAAAGGAATAAATTAAAGTGTAGGCCGACTCATTTAATTTTAATTTTCAGGATTAATTTGCCACTGAGGCCCAAATTTGAATTTAAATCTTTGAAATTAGAGATTGACAAAAATAGGAAATTAGATTTGTCAAGAAAAATACCTAGACTAAGGCACTTGATGCCCCTATCTAGCTCTTTTACACTCAACCAAATTTAATTTGGGTGTCTATGGTCTACCTAAATCAGGAGTTATCCAACATATGGGCCCTTGTTAGGGTCAATTTCATGATGTTTGATTGATAAAAACTTTTTAGGGTAGTACTAACACATTCTCCTAGGTTGATAGAAAAAATTAGGGCCATGGAATGTCTAAAATGCATTAATGGAGAGGTTACTAAAGCAAGTTCCAAATAGAGCATGAAATTTTACTTTCACCTTAAAGGGAGTACAATTTTTGATGCTACATTTATCCCCCACTTTAGTAGCCATATGATACTACGTGCATATGCAATCTAAAGTATTGAAAGTAAATCATATAATAAGAGGATATGCAAAAGGATATTTTAGAGGATGTAGAACATTTTCCAAACAAGAGAATGAAGCCCCCAACATAGTAATTTATAAAACCACAACATTAGGGACCACATCCGGCAAAACTGATTCATTATAAATTTAAAAACTATCCTACACATACAAGAAAATGTGTTACTTCAATACTTCTCAAGAGAATTAAATTCGAGGGTAGATGTATGCCCCCTAATTCCACTTACTCTATGGAGGTAGAAACAAGGTAGAAATCTTGCCACATCAAATTGATTATGGTTTTGATGAAAATTCTTATTGTAGGGTCATAGGAGCATAACAACAAATACCAACAAGTACACGACATGAAAAAGGTGGAACCACAATTCTAACACAATAGAAGGCACATAAATCAGATTTCAAAAGCCCAAGTTATGTTGTTTTAAAGATAACACAATATGAGTAATATATTACTAAATTTTGCTATAACTTCTTTACCTTTTTTCTATCCATTTTCACTTTTACAATTTTAGATCATTAAGAGATAAGCCTATCATCCTAGGATTGAAAATTTTGCAACGACGAGCATATTGAATCTCAAGGCTTTGAGGGAGTGCAACACGCAAGGTACACCAACACAAGAGGTGAGTTGCATTTTCACTTTCCCTATAGGTAGGATCTCTATTTTAAGCAATTTTAATGGTTTTTTATAAAATGGGGTTCCCTTGACCAACATGGGTGTCATTGACTAGCATGGGCACCTAGACCAGCATGGGTGCCCCTGACCAACATGGGTGCCCTTGACTAGGCAAAGAGTTCTAGAACATGTAAATTGTTACTTTATTTTGATTTATCTTTCAATGTATTGCTAATAGATAATCCTTATTTTATTGACAAGGCCCTCCATGCATCCGAGAACTCCGAGGAGGCCACTTGTTCACACCTCTCCATGAATAGGCCACACTACTCTCAATTCCAAAGCAACACCACTTATGTGTGATTGGTTTAGTCTAGGTGTACGCCATGCCTTCCATGAGGTACCATGATGCTATGTTGATGGCACTCATGGAGCGTTGGGATGTCAATACCTCTACCTTTCATCTGTCGATGGGAGAGATGATGATCACTTTAGAGGATGTATATTGCATACTTCAACCACCCATCTAGGGTAGGATTGTGAGGCATGATGAGGGGAGGACCTCAGAGGAGATCCTAGTTGATCAACATTATTGCACCAACCACAATCTACCATGGGATGGAAAGGGCCAAATACAACTATGATGGTTATTATATTCAAGTGTTGATGTTCGTGTTCTTAGTAAAATCATGATTGCTATTGTATCACTAGCGGTCTCACCAGATGAATGAGGCACACACCTTCGCAAGGGCCTTATTCATATAATACAAGTGATGGAGGAGTGACAAACCATGTTCACATGGGGGAAAATCATGTTAGCACTCCTGTACTATGATCTCAAATGATACACTCATTATGAGACACAAAGTCTTATGACTTGCACCCTTCTTTAGGTATGGGGGTTCAAGCACATCACTTGCACACAGCCCATGGGATATCCCATGGAGGCACCGTGGACATATCCTCGAGCCTTATGTTATCCTCTTAGGAGACCTTGGTACGATGAAGATATACTATATTAACACATCACATTTGATCAATTAGATGTTACAAAAATTATTTGGATACCTTACATGACTTTGTATCCTTAGATAAGCCTATCACAATAGCTAGTGAGGATGCAACATGATTCCTTCTTTGTTGATTGTTATGAGTATATTGTGATGCCCTTTTATTATGATCGAGTGATGAGATAGTTAAATTATACTTAGGGGGTTACCATCCCTCTATTAACCTATCTCAAGTTGACTCACAACGGTGCCAAGCCATAAGGCATAGCTTGTCCTACCATAACGAACATCCCATTGAGTGACTTAGATGATGAGGAGCAAGGCAAACATCTCATGTCTCATGTAGATGATGTTGGATCCACCACTGAATACATTAGATGGTGGGACACTGCACATCTAGATCCTATATTACTTATGGACTATCCTACTCATGATCCCAGACCATGGCCATGACATTGAGAGGATCATGAGGAGGATGAGGACAACAATGGAGATGTAGGAGGATACAATGAGGAGGAGGAGGAGAAATCAATCACAATAGTAGTGGGAGGTCTAGAGGAGCATGAGGAGGCCAAGGATTCACTCGAGGGGAGAGGTCTAGATCTTTTCCTCATGTATCATGGGCACATCCTTCTATACCTGAGAGACCACCTTCCACGAGCATGGGGAGACTAGCAGAGTGACACATACTATGCCCTAGCCTCCTGAGGGAGTTTGAACATAGCCACCATGGTTGCATGCCAAGATCCCCACTGGCAAGATGGAAATCTAGGTTATATTATGTGTTATGATTTTTTCTTTGCTTTATAGTCTACTAGATGCTATATTTAAATTTGAGTTATGCTTTATATCATGTTGTTATCTTATATTATTCTATCTTTTTCTCTTTCTACAGTTGGCACTCAAGATTGGCTCGAGTTCATGGGTCAAGTAATATCGTAGATGATTCTCGATGTGCAACCACATCAACCAATGTGAGCCAAACATAGGCCATCATAGAGTGTGATGCACCATGCGAAGGTTTTTGAGCCTATAGCACGATTGAGAACATTTGAAAACTCCTTATTATTATTACTAATATTATTATTATGTTGAGTAAATTTGAAATAATTATTATTTCATTTTAGATAAAATTATAAAGTTAGAACTATGGAGAAAAAACAATAATAAATTAATTATATAAAATCAATGAATCAATCAAATATATATAGTTATAGTTATAAGGAAATAAAAAACCTTTAGGAAGAAAAAGAAACAAATAGATATTTTTGTTTGATTTAAAATGCATATAATTATAAAATTTGAAATAAATAAATTAATTAAATTAACAATGTTAAACTTATTAGTACTTTCCATTGGCATAGTACTATTGTAATGACTTTGGCTTTTTTTAGTTAACTAGTTATTATTAATAATTTAGTTTTCCACCAATCAAAAACAATATTTAAACAAAAATTAAAATAAAATTCAATTTTGTAAAGTCAATTTGTAAAATATTTAACTTTATAAATTATAAAAATTATTTTTTGTGCATATGATTGGTTAAAAAAGTTTTGTGTGTTATTGGCGGATAAAGCAAATTAAATATTTTTTTAAGGAATGATTTTTCATTTTTTGCTTTATAAAATCATTTCATTAAATCTTTTTAAAATAAATAAATGTGATTTATTTTGACATTTTTTTAAGAATGATTTTTTTATGTATGTAATTTTATTTTTTTATTAAAGAAAATCTTACAAAAATCAATTAACTATTTTATAGAGATTTGGATTCACACTATTAAAATAAAAAAATAAAAAAATTGTATTATTATTTCATTAAACTAATATCTTTATCTATATATTTTTAATATTTTATGGTATAATTTGATTATATATGTGTTCCTCCTATAATATATAGGTATAAAAGATAATATATAACCTACATTAGGTATATATATATATATAATTATAATTATAATTATATAATTTATATATACTATTTCTATTTATATTTTATATTACAGGTAATAATTTGTAGGTAAATAAGTTAATCTATATTATGTAGGTAATATATTAATTTATATTATAAAATATTTTATATTAATTATATTATATGAAATATTAATTTATATTATATATTTATATATGTACAATATAATATAGGTTATTTTATTTTGTAGTTCTCCTTTCATATATATTTATATATATTAATAAACTATCTTAATTATAATATTAATATTATTATATTATTTCTATTAATATAATTAATATAATAGTAAATCACTATATTAATAATTATAACAATATTTTAAAATATATTAATATTACAATATTATCTATTTACTTAGTTTATATAATATAATTTATAAATAATTAATATTAAATTAGAATATAATATATTTATTAAATATTAGTAGTATATTTAATTTCATCTATAATATGAAGATTTATCAAATTCAAAATCAACTAGAATCAATCTAAGAATTATTTTTAATAATAAATCATTTGATTATTTAATGTTTAGCAAATATGTATTCTAAAGAACAAACTCAACTTCAACTTTATTAGTCATAGTTATGTCTAGTACAAATAATTCATAAACTACTTCCTTTTCTCAATGAATGGGTTCATTATATAAATATTCAAATGTATTCAACTTTAATTTTATTTTTTTAAATAACACCAAACAATAAACATTTATTCCAATTTATTTTATTTTCAAATAGTTAACATCAAACAAATCAAACAAGATATTTACATTACATAACCAAAACATATAAAAAAACCAACTCTATTAATCAAACAAAACTCAAAATACAAAAGTCAAAACTAAAATACAACAATTAAAATATATGTATATATTGAATTGTATTCAGATTAATTAAACTTACATTTATTTTTATTCCAACTCTACAAATCTCTAATTAGAATACTACAAAGACAAGTACTGACCACTATGTGGCACTTGTTTAGTATATTTTAAAAAACTCATGTTGTGGAGGAAAGGAAAGGACACTTGGCATAAAAATATTTTTAAGTTTATCAGAAAATAAAACTAAAATTAGTATTTTTTATGACAAAGGGAGTTACACTTTTATTTTTGCATGGGAGTTACTTATTGCATGTTTTATTTTAGGAAGATTCTATGACAAGAGGTTACTCATGTCATAATTATGGAGCCTATTTTCAAAAAAAAAATATTAAAAATTAATAAAATGAAAATTTCTTCTAACTTATAAAAAGGGGTTTGTAGAATGCATCTAGGGATGGTTTTTCTTTTTGAATTTTTGTTTGGAGAATTTTATTGTTTGCAGGGGAGATCAATTTTATTGAAGAAAGGAGGCATAGAGAAGATCTTGAAGCTAAGAATTGGATCAACATAGAAGGGATTGAATCTTAATTTTTGTGTTGCACGTGGGATCTTTTAAAAAAAAAAATCTTTTCTCTCTTTTACGAAGAATAAGAATGGAAAATAATGAAAATATTTTCTTGTTTGTCTTCCCTTCTCTACAAATTTCCCTTCTTCTCTGTTAAATCATTTTATTGCTTCAAAAAAAAAAACTCCCTAACTAACATGTATGTAATCCCTTTTAAAATTAATCTTCCAATATAATTCTTTTCAAGAAATTTTGGATCTCCCTCAATTAATCCCTCCTTGATTTCTTTTATTTTCTTCATGTTTTCTTTCATAAACCTCTTAATCTTGACTTATTCTTCTTTAAAATTATTTTCCCTATACATAGAGCTATTGAAATAAAAATATTAAATATCCTTCTTAAATCCCCTTAAACTAGATTTAATCTTCCTTAAATTTATTTGTTTTCCATCTTTATACAGAACTACTTGAAACAAAATAATAAATTATTTTCCCTGAAAACTCCTTAATCTAATTCTTTTTTTCTTAAAATGTTACTCTCCAATCATGAACAAACCAAAAACAAATCTATTAAAAATTATTGAATTCATTATAATGATAATTCATATTAATTGTATATTAAAAAAAAAATTCTTACTCTTTGCACATCTATTAAAATTTAAAGAACTTATTTTTATTTATTAATTAAAAAGTAAATTCACATTCCTTTTAGATATTTCTCAATAGGTAGATGTTGAGGCATGACCAGAGATGTGCAGGTCGCTAATGGAAATGTTCAACCCAAGTTTGGCCTCCTATTTGCTCGCAACACTTGTTCTATATGATTCAACCTTCAGTAACGAAAAAGTGAGCAGATGGTAACACCAAGCAGTTGGTTTACATGGATAGTAAATGTGAGTAACCTCCCCAAATCCTCAAGGAGACCATTGAAGGGCACAAATGGTCAATACTTCTCAGGTGCAAGTCACCACCATGATGGAAAGAAGAGACTGCAAAAGCAATGGATGTCTCTTTGTAGTTGCTCTTGCCTAATCTTGACATGACAAATACAGTGTGAAGACACACATAAACCTTTGAACTAAATGGTAAAGCTACACCAAAGTTCAAATAGGAACACTTGTGGGCATCTCAGAAAATGTCCTCAACACCAAGCTACCAAAGATGTTGGTCTATAGAGAAACCCATGAATTCCTACAATGGGAAGAAAAATCCACAAAATTGCTTACAACAAAAAAAAAAAAAAAATTAACCCACAAACAAGTCAAAATAGGCCAAAAATTTCTTGCAAGATTACAAATAGAGAAAAAATGGCCAAAATATCACAAAGATAAAATATCTACTCTAATGAGCATATTGGAAGAGAGCAGATTAGCCCTCTACTAAAAAAAAAATTACAAGTTTTCATAAAATAGGCACAAAGGTCAAAAAGGTGCAAAAAATGAAATTACCAAAATTGACAAAACGAAAGGTATTTTTTCATTTCTTGAGCCTTCTAGATGTGATGGTGGTGTTCGTTTGGCTCTATGAAACTCCATTGATACAGCTATGTGCAAGAGTCACCTCGATGTAGGAAGGAATGTGCTCTCATGGCTCTAATACCATGTTGGAGAATGCCAAGATAAGAGAGCTCAAATTTGATAACCTTCCACAAGTGAAACTATGAACACAATAGTATGTCTATCAATATATGATGAAGAGTGTATAATACAATGATCAATCCTTACATACATAGGTAGGGATGAGGAGGTGAGAAGGTAGGAGTGAAACTCTAACTACCCCTCCAAAGCATGGGACACTTGTGAGATCACTTGACAAGTGGGTGAGCAAGTGGCAAGTGTACATGCAATAGGTGTCTCAAGTCATAAGGACACATGTCTCAATCATATGAAGTGATACAAAGTCAAAAGAAACCTAAGTAAACTTAAGCTAGGTGTGAATAGGTCAATCCTAGAAAGGTGATTAGCTAACTAGGTATGATAATGACTCTATTTACACTAACACTTTCCTTCATGATGATTTGAAGGAAGAGATTTATATGTCATAACTAGAGCACTACATTAAAAAGGATAATTAAAATTTGGTGTATAAGTCATTTTTTTGTATGGTCTCAAGCAATATCCTAGGATGTGGTACCAAAATTTTGATACATTTGTGTTGGGATTGAGATTTATGAGGTCCAAATTAGATCATTCCATCTATTATAAGATAGATAATGATTGCTTCTATATTATTGTGTTATATGTTGATTCATACATTATTTTTTATAATAGGAAGGTATAAATTGTGAATTAAATTCTTAGCTTTTAAAATAGTTTGAGATGAAATTATTGAGGTAGCTAGGTTCATCTTTAGGATAAAGCTCATAAGGGATAAAGCTAACATAAACTTTAGTTGGGCCAAAGTAAGTATGTGAAATCAGTGTTAGAGAGATTCAAAATCTCAACTTGTAGATCATTGTATGTTCCTATTTTGGTGGGGGCTAAGTTATTGATTGAGTTATATTCTAAATTATCCTAGAGATATGGAGGAAATGGCTAGTGTATCTTATGCTTATGTAGTTGGGATTTTAATGTATGCTATGGTCTACACAATACTAGACATTGCTTGAGTGATGAGAGTCCTTATTCGTCTCATGGATAATCCTAGATGAATTTATTGACATAGTGAAGAGATTCTTTAGGTAATTTCGGGGTACCTTTTATTACTCCATTCATTATCATGGTAATTTTACAAGGGAATGATAATTATTAAGTTGAAGATATTGACAACAGGAGATCCATTTAGTGGATATGTTTGTGCTATATTGGGTGGTGTTTTCATTTAGATGAGTAATCAATGAGTTGTAGTCACTTTATCCACTATAGAAGTAGAGTATGTGGTGGCTACTCATGCTTTTAAGCAATCCATATAAGTAATTATGTTCAAATGTGGGGTTGAGTCCAAGAGCTATTATAGTTCTATGTAACAGTTAAAGTGTCATATGTTTGGTAAAGAACCTAACCTTTCATGTGAAGATGAAGCATATTTATGTACAATACTATTTTTTCATGACAAGGTAGAGGATGGGAGGGTAACACTAGAGAAAGTTGACTATTTCCATAATATTGTAGATGCATTGATAAAGCTAGTGAGCACAAAAAAATAGGTGGTGTTATGAGTCAATGGGCCTCTTGGCCCATAGAAATTAGTTTATAATGTTGGTATTCCATTTTCTCTTGGAAAGTGCTTGATAAGTGGGAGAATATGCTACGAAAGGTATCTCAAACTTTCTCGTAATGTTAAGTATATAAAAATGTAATTTTTGGACTATGAAATAAAAACACTCAATTTTTGGGCTATTGAATTGGTTTTGGCCAAAATAAAATTCTCGAGTTATTTGGTATTGCTTCTAATGATGATTGTTATGTGTATATTTTTTATCTCTATAATTTAAAAAATGAGGCCCCAATAGCCTCTTAGATAAAAAAAGATTATGGCCTATAAAAGTTAGACCTCTCGTATTGGAAATGTAAAAAACATCTAGGACACAAAAGAATTGTAAGAGGGAGTTATGCTTATTAACCAAATTATGATGTGTGCAATGATGTGTCATAAGAAATATTTTAATTGGATAATGAAGCCAAAATTAAAAAACCAAGTTGGTGAGTGGATTATGATTCACTCACGAAATGTGCAATTTTAACTTATGAACTCATCTTGGGATTTGAGTGTTGGGTTTCCAACTAGGTGTGTGGGTGTCACCTTTTAGGTGGGTTTATATCATAGTTTTATAATTATTATTTGATGCTTTCATGTATTACTTCTCCTATTTATTGGATGCTTGAGATGAAGGTACTTGATATTTGATTTATAGGTATTATTATGTTGTTGAAATTTCCTTAGAGTTGTATGTTGGTCATACTCCTATAAGGGCATTTCCTTGATACAGTATTGTAATATTTGTTGCTAATAGTATGATTGGTTTATGTTTTGGAGTGTGGGTTTTTTCTCCCAAAAGAGTTTTCCCCACATACACCTATGCATACTTGTTTCTCATTTTTATAATTGTAAATATCTAAATTTTGCACATTATTCTCCTCTAAAATTAGGTTTAGGAAGCATTTTTACATACCTTACTTCCTTTCATAAAGTTCCATTTTTTTGGTAAAGAATCCCATATATCATGCTCATACTGAGCATATTGATGTTCAATATCACTTTATTCATGAGATAGTTGAGGATGGTAAGGTCACGATATAGAAGGTGGAAACTTTAGATACTATTTTAGATTCTCTTATGAAACCAATGAACGTAGATAAGTTTTGTTGGTGTAGGGAGGCTATGGGCCTTGCCTCTTCTCACACTTAGTTAATTTTATGTTTCCTATTATGTTATTCTAATATAAATACCAAGTGGGAGAATGTGAGGGTTTAGGTATATTCAATTTGAATCCTATGTATGTCTCCAATATTCTTGGAATGGTTCTTGGATTTCCATGATATGTTGAGGGAAAATATTATTTAATCATTACTCTCTATGATACTTGTGATATTATTGTAATGTCATTGAATATGGAGGTTATGTAGAATGTTAATAGCGAGAGTTAAAAAGCTAACATCATTAATGAAATAGCCACATATATCATGTAGTGCTTTGGAGTCACTTTGAGAGGAGTGAAGCATCTTGTCATAATTGATGGGATCCATTGTAGTTGGCATCTTCATCATGGAGCAATAGTTTTAGGAGTGGTACATATTAGGATTTATGGAGTCAAATATGTTACCGTTACTTAATTTCTATCTTGGGTACATGATTCAATGCATAGTGTGGCATGTGTTTTTTTCTTTTGGACTATGAATTTGGTTGTCACTATTTTATTGAAACCACTTACAGTTTCTTATTCCTCCTTTCTCTATATATTGAGTATACGAGATATATGTTTCATGGGCTATGTAGGTGAAGTACTATTATATTTTCAAAATGTTTTTGGACTTATGCATTGAGTGGATTATATTAAAATATGATAACTTTTTTGAGATTAATACAAGCTCAACGTCTCTTTGGTGGTGTTTTTTCTTGAAAGGATTTTTGCATGTGTATTTGGTGTTATGTTTTATTATTGATTTTCATATGTTACTATATGTGTTTTGCAAGGCCTTTCTAATGTCCAATCAACTTGGTGTATGGGTAGACACAATTCAGAGGATAGGTTCCTAACTATACAATTCACCAAACCCTCACAAAGGCTTCATTTAATTATCAACTAGGAATTTGTAAGATTTTGATGATGCTAGCATTGTACGTGCATTCATGGACTCTACGCAACCTATATCAGTGAGTATAGGTAGTTTACACATGTATAGAAAATAGTAAAGGCTGGAAAAAGGAAGTAAAGCATTAACTTGCAAAATAGGGGAAATAACTTAATCTATTACATATGCTACGGGTACCTTCGGCTTAATACTATCTTAACTGCTAATGACTAAGATTGAACTATTGACTCTAACTACTTAACTTCTCTACAGATTGACTCAACGTGCTATTACAAAATATCATTCATATGCATATAATTGAAAGTTATCTTTAAAATGAATGTAGTAATATAACATCCAGTCTAATAACAAGAAACAAGGTGGGTTACAGTACCTTGAGTGGCCCTTGCTCGAGTTGTTGTGCCCATAGGTGAAATAAAATATACACTACTAGATAAACCAATCATGATAGTAAAATGAAACTCTTTTATTGCATAGATGCAATTCCCAACCAAAAACGAGCTACTAAATTTCAACTTATTAACTAAATTTAAGAAGAAATTAATAAAATAATTAAAGATAAACAACTACACTTAATTAAAAATTTCCTTAATGATATGGATATAAAAGAATAATGTTGAAAACTTTTCCACAACAACTGAACAAATAATTTTATTTCCAAGTTAGGTTTTTCTCCAATACTATAAAATAGTTAAATTTACAAATGTGAATAAAGAAATATTAATGTTAAGAAATAATATGCTTATAATACAACAAAATACAAATGTCACCAAAGAACTCATTATCCTTATTTTATGAAGATACATATAATGCAAACTAAATGCATTAATTTACAATCCATCATTGTCACATAAAATTAGTGTCGTATCTATGCAATCATTTCACAAACTAATACATGAAATATAATAAACAATATTTGTTAGTATCTAGAATTTATTGAGATTCAATAGATACTCTTTCCATTCTGTAATTTTGAATGTATCAACAATACAATAAGAAACTCATGTATCAAATCTTCCTCAACAAACCCTGATGACACTTTATAAACCTACAAAAACTTAATGGAGTAGCTCAATCTTGCTCTCCTCCTAGCTATAGGACCGATAAGTCCTGGGAGACAAAATCCAAATTCCCAACACATATTAAAATTAGAAAAATATTTACACTGAATCACACACAAAGAATCTGTTCACGAAATTCTTGTAAAGGGGGAGAAGGGGGATTCCCTTCCCTCTTGGGGAAAACAAACATTTATTCTCATCGTCAACATACAACTCCATTCTTCAACACACAACCACCACCATCCATCTGAAAACCAACTCCTTCATTCACAACTTTCCAACATCCAACACACTCCACACTGTTGTATCAAAACCATCCTTCCATTATTCATACACTATCCAAATCACAACTCCATATTTAACATTTTTCTTTAATCACAAATCCTCAAGAGAGGCTCCACGCCCACCTCAACCCCAAATGAAGGAGGCTATCAACCCTTAGGTGAGATTAGCTCCTTATTTACACCCATCACCCTTATTACCCAAACAAGACTCCACACAAAATAGATATAACAACAATCTTTTCAACACAATAACACAAAATATCAAGAATTTAATAATAACACAAAGATTTCCAATAAAATTTAGAACATACCTTGGTTTTCTAAGTTAGGATCAACCCATTAAACCTGACCAAATTAACTATTTCTTTTCCCAGCTAACAAACATCCTGCCACCAATTCATTCCCACCATTTCCATCTTTCTTCCCCCATTTTTCCCACCAAGAAGAAAGTAATTAAAATATTCAAGAAGGACAAACAAAGTACAACGCTCTCCTTCCCTCTTCCCCCAACCATTCCAATTCCCTCTTTAAAATAAAATAACTCCCAACTCTTCAATTTCCCTTAATATAATATCCAAATAAAAAGATAATTCAATAAAAAAACATATTTCCCTCCATTTATAAATGGACAAGAAAATAAAAATACACTCAAGTATTAAACCCCCCTTGACAAAATTTAAAACCAATAATAAACATTTAGCATTTGCATTTTATCTCCAATTCCTTAGGAACCTAGACTGCCCACTTGAAACATCTCATTGGAAACATTAGTACATTTTAAAAATTATATCCAAAACAATAATATAAACATTAAAATTTCCTTTGGGTGGAGGGTGACTCTCTAAATATCATCAACTGCCTACGTGGTATCCAAAAGCCTAGTTGGACTATCAATCAGATGATCAAGGATGCTATTATTATGTTAAGATCTTGTGAGGAAACTCATGTCACTCACATCTATTGTGAGGGCAACTCATTGGCAGATTTTTCTGCTAATGAGGGTGTTAGAATTAATGAGTTTAAGGCATGGGAGGAGTACTCCCTCCTTCCCGAGGATGCAAAGGTTTTAATGCATAATGATGGATATGGTTGAGTTCATTTGTTGGCTTAATATTTCCATTTGTACCTGCATTATTGTTGCATGCTTTGTGGGTATCTCTTTTCTTGTTGGCTCTCAGTCAAATGTCTCTATCTGAGGGTTTCTGCTACTGGTAATTGTGGATATGGGGGGTGACCGAAGCAAAATTGAGCCCCATTCCTATGCTAGTTTGAGGAAGAATCATAAAATCTAGAGGATCCTTAAGCATGGTAACTTCAGACCTTTCCTGGAAAGGCTACATGGCCATGATCCCAAGGCTTCGGTGAAATTTGTTTCCTATTGGCATAATCGTAAGTTGCAGGTTAAGGGAATGGTTTTCAAGATAAATGAGGAGTTTATAGCTGTCATCACTAGGTTGCTTGTGGTGGGTTGCAAATTCTTCAAGGATAAGAAGAGCAATGAGGAGGCCATGGTCCAATTCTTTAAGGATGATGAATGGAAAAAGCTTATCAAGATGTCATCTTGGGGCTATGAACAGACATCTCCCAAGAAAATTTGCGCGGATATTGTAGAGATTATCATGTGTTATGTGACCCTTGAAGGTAGGTTTATTGCAATTTTAGGCCACCATTTCACTTTGTTGAATCACTTCAGACATGGACTTTTTATTTTGTTTCCTTTCTTTCTCTTGTCCTCGTTGGAAGTGTCTATGTATGTGCATTTGAAAAATAGGAGGGTGTCAGTTCTACACGAGGGCCTCATCTTGCTTATAATGAAGCATGTGAGAGCCCTCATACCTACTAAATCAATTAAGGGCAAGGAAATGACTCTAAGTGATTCTTCACTCTTGATGGGCTTAGACACTAGTGTTGTTGGGGAGGAGTACAATGACGAGGGTGAGAACAGGTCTTCATCCCCCATGGCTGCCCCTTCCAAGAAAAGAAAGAGGGAAAATCCTAAAGGAAAATGGGCTACCAAGAAAATTATTCTTTAGGAGTCGAAGTCCCAGGATGCTGGCAATGATACGAAGGTTGGTTTTGGGGATTCCAGATTGAAGGAGAATGTTGTGTTTAATGAGCAGGATGATGTTGCGGTGGGAGGTAAGGAGGAGGGGCTACATGATAATGTTGTGGTTATAGAGGCCAAAGAAAAGCCTAGAAGGGCTTCCAAGCGTATTACTAAGTTGAAAAATTAGGTGTCGAAAGTTGTTTTAAAGGATGTCATAGACCATTGCAAGGAGAAGGGTGTTGAGGAGAAGACTGTTAAAATTGATGACTCCCCGGTTTGAAAGACACTAAGTATGGAACCCTCTAATGAGAAGTTTGTGCAGGAGGAGGGAGTTAATCTGGAGCCTGGCAAGCTAGAACCTCTTAAGGTAAACTTGTTGTCAAAGGATTTTTTGTACCTAAACGATGATACCACCTCAATGTTCAAGCTCCTTGACATAGTATGTGCAGTGGCCACTGGCACTTTCAAACTAGCGAAGTGAACTCTACAGGAATTCAACAGGGTGAATATCAAGATCATGGGATTGAAAGAAAATGTGAAGATTATTCCGAAGGGCTCTTCCTCGAACATCTTGATTGATAGAATTATGGATTTAGAGTGTTCTTTTTCCAACTTCAAGTCCTTATGTGAGCAATGTCTCTCTGAATTGGAAGCTAGGGTTTTGGACACCAACGCAAACATCAAGAAAATGTTGCATGCCTGCCACATTTCTATTAAGAATAGTGTTGATTTCTTGCAGGTCTTGTTTTGCAAGATAAGTGAGTTAAGAGAATACCAACTCTACTTTGTTGAGCTGATGGAGAAGGTTCGGGCTTCAAAAGGAAAAGGGAAAAAGGTTGGAAAGGATGAAGTTAAAGGCCCTACTACTAGAGGGAAGGGTAACCTAAGGAAATCTTTTGAGGAGGAGAAAAAAGAATTGTTGTATATGATCGACCTTCATAGGAACTAGGAACTTGAGGTGGCTAACACCTTAAGGAGCATGAAATAGTGTCCAATTCTTTGTTTTTCTTTGTTTTTTTTCCTTGTTGTTGGGTCTTGGTTTTTTGTTTATTATTTTACTACTTTTTCGTTGATGGTTGTTGCTAATGGTTTAATGTTTTTATCTTTAAGCAGCATTGTGTATGTTTAGTTGTAAAGGGTTTTGGGTCCCTTCAAAACCTATTTTTCCCATATAATCAAAACATTAAAATTTTCAACATCAAATAATTATAAAATCTATCATAATAATTAAAAATAATTTTATTTTTGTAAAAATTAAACATATAACCATAATACTTCATATTCGATTTATTTTATTAAACAAACATATTATTTCATTTATAAGCAAATAAATATCTAAGCATGTATATAAAACATTTATATTAGTAATCCAAAATAGTAATATCCCTAAACCAAAATCTCAACATCAACCATGTCCAAAACACCAAACTCTATAAATATAAAGTCAAATAAAAATCTCTAGAATAATATTAACTATGCCTCACATTCTCCCCCTCTAATCACAAGCTTCCTCTTGGAAGCTATCAAAAAGATATGGAAATAAAAATTTCATCTAGGTTGTATTCTCCCATGAACTGATAATCATAGAATTCCACTAATACTAATTTACATAATAACCATTTTACCATTAAATTATATATAACACATTAAAAGAAAACTCTATATAAAATTTAATCCAAACATCTTTGTCCAACCATTAGTAATGATGCATACATCGAGATTATCAACAATTAAGAAATTCATTCTAACAATCATTGGTTTGACTCTAAAAATAAACATTAAATGCAATGTCTAGATTAACACGAGATGAAGAAAATTATCCAATAATCATAAGTAATCCCAGTCTATTCATTGGCTATGTGGAGTAAGAAAATATATTACATATGCATCAAATATTCTAAGGTTTTCATCCATCACTTAAACCCATTTGGCCATAACAAAAGTCAATAAGATAATGAGATAATGTGCGGTATACATAATCAAAGAGGGATAGAGACATAAGATGCAATAATTACTTCATCAAATCACATTAGAGGACATTGGGTATAAAATTACCTTCTAGATGTCTATTCACCTTGAAAATACTTGGCATGTAGTACTTGATTGACAAGTATTTTGATTGAAGATGTGACATTTGTCTTCCCTAAGCCTTCATGTATCCTATTTTGTCTTCCAAACTTACTAGATGTTAGTTTCCAAATATTTATATGTATATATACCTTTTCCAATGTTTTAATCCTTCCAAGGATTGAACTTGTGCTTGTACTTATGAATTATTAAGACCAACATAAGATTCCTATATGGTAACCATGGTGTAGATGATGGAGATGTTAACTTGAAAGGAAGTCGACAGATGTATTCAACGTAATGCAACACTCAACGCTACAATTATTTTAGTACATATCAATACAAGAAGGGAAAGCTTATAAAATGTGTTGAATATTATCGCCTTGATTAAGAATACATAAGTCATTAGAACCTTGTATGAATATTCAGTATCTATTGGAACCAGTTATAATAAGGGGAACCATTCAAGAAGGAGGATAATGCATGAACCACTAGCATAACCTAAAGAATAGGTAAATTTTCATGACATAATTACAACTACTCTAGTAGGATACGTGTGAAAAGTGGAAGCTCAAACAATACATATAAATTGTTTGAGAGATTCCCTTAAAGAAAAGAGGAATTTCAAATTGCAACGATTGCAGGGTATGCACAAAAAAAGAAACGTGTAAAGGTTTTAGAAACATCCAAGTAAATGTAATAGGAAGGTGCTAACTCTTGTCTAAAGACTAAACTCAATATACATAAATAGAAAGTAAAACTCAAGGTAAATAAGAGAAAAATTAGTCTCATCGATCGTAGCATAAACTGCCAAATATTACCACTATTTGATGGTCAAATCTTTTAGCAGGGTGCATAGAATGAAGATGGAGAATTTTAAAGACCTAGTACTCAGTATACAGGAAAATATGTACATAATTCATGCTTTATTATGTCCATTCATGAATGTGATGATTTTTTGTACATTCTGTAAAAATATTTTGGTAGTCCACTTTCTTTTTGAGTCAGATAGCTTGAATAATGGAGAAATGTGATAGAACTTGAAGGTGGTTTTGCACTCACAATGGTAGGTTCCTTCACCCTGACCATGACAAATTGGTTTCCTTCACAATTTTGGTGAGATTCTTGAAGACACTCTATGATTTCCTTTGTTAGGCTTATTACTTTTCAGACAACTCTTAGACATGACCATACATTTGGTTAATTTATTAAATGACATTGCTATCTTATAAACTCTTTATTGTGCATCTCTAGTTGCATCTTGGATATAATGATGATCCTTTTATATGATTAGGTAAAACAAGTGGGCTTATTTTTTTAATCTTTTATCATTTTTTTTTAAATCATGTTAAATCCATGAGGTTGCAAAAAATGTTAGAACCAAAAAGTACATTATTGGTTTTGCATATGTATAGAGCACAAGGGAAAAACTAACATTTGTGTACAAAACTATTAGAGGGGTGTTTAATGGATACTCTTGAATGTGGACCAAGGTTGTATCCTTATTAGGTTTTTGATGTGCTTGCAAACACTGTATTTTAAACATATAAGAGCATTTAGAAACTAACACTTATTATTTGTAAGGCAAGGAATATAGCTTGCTTAGATATTTTTAGTTGATTGATTGTCCCTATGAAGCCCCTTGACTTTTGTGGGTTATAGTGTAGTCAATTGGATGAATTTGGAAGGGAAAGACTAGTTTCCATGTTGAAGATCATTACCAGTTTGGAAATGCCATTGGCCTTCTGCATGCAGATCATCATTTATCTCCAAGAATCACTCATTTCACAACAATGATGATCTCATGCAGATTTTCTCTGAGGACTTCAGCTCTAGTCCCATTTGTATACTTTCATCTGAAAACAACCAACTTCCCTTCTACTTGGCAAGGATCGGCCATTGTTACACAAGTTATCTCCTTAAGCATTTATGAGAGGTAGTCGCTTTATGTCCATGCCTTAACATTTTTCGTTCTTCACATTCACAAAAATTTCTTTACACAGTGCTTGGTGTTCCAAGATGCATCATTTTACACAATATTATGGTTTGGCTACCTTATTGAACTTCAATCCAAAGGGCCACGCTTTTTACTAGTGAAGATATTATAGATATTTATACATTTGCATAGATCAATAAGATTAAAAGTTTGTGTGATGACTCCAACCTCCTAATCGTATGCATAACAAAAAAAAAAAATTGCCTCTTTTGTAATTGGATACTTGAGGTATTTTTTGAACAAAAATACTGAATGATGGCTCAGAGATACTCTAGTTATTTTATTTCTGATAATGGGGACTTCTATTTAAGGAGCCTTGATCCAAATGGTAGGGGATATATATAAATTATTGTCAGTCAATATACTAAGAACCAAGACGCAAACTATCTACCTAGTAGTGTAACTTTCTCCATGTACCTAATGAAGGGAAGGGCTAGTTTAGCCATAAAACATGCTTAATTTGTGAAATTTACCTACAAGATATCAGTATAAGAAGTGCAGATGTACCAACTAAATTAATTATCTTTATGTACAGCTGAGAAGAATTTAAAACGTGAACGAAATCTTGCTTCCAAAAAAAACGTTTTCTTCTCTTGCAACCGAACCAATGAAAATTTGTTCGAGAAAACTAAATGGAAGGTCATAAATGGATGATCAGAATGTAAACAGGCATTAGAATAAAACATATTTTAATAGCATATAGAGAATTTTTATCTTGCAGTGCGAAGGTAAAACACATTAGAATACTTAAGAAACTCTGGTAATTGTATTTTACAATCGCCATTATGGGAATAACGACTATCCTAAGATTCTTTATCAAAATGCTAACAATCTCTATATTGTGCCTGATAATGGAAACAAGGAAGATGTTTGTTAGGACTACATGTACCACAACAACCTGAAATGTAGATTTCGTTGTTTGTTTGGGAGTCTCCTACATGATCATCGCTTAACTCCTCCTTCCTCCTCTTTGCCTTCCGTCCTCCCTTACAGTCTTTTCCATATGGTTATCCAGTAGTTTGTTCCATTTTTTAAAATTGTAATAAGGGCAAACGAGCAAGAATCATCACATTATTGTTGGATCTATTTTCTCTCAATTTCTAGATCAACTTGTAGAAACATAAATCCTATTAGCAAATAAATCATGTAAATACCGAATTCATAAGACTCAAATGAAAGACCCCTGCATGAAACGAATGCTAAAATGTAGATAAACGTAACAATAGCCTTCCTTCTTTTTCTTTCCCCACAAATGAACATATACTACCACATGATAAAGAACTATTTCCCTTCCACCGTAAACATGTTGAGAAATTAAAAGGTGGATTTGCATATAATTTAAAGAATTCACTACAGCTTCTGTCTATTATGAAAGACATCGAACGAATGGTGTAACACCATTTTTAATTATTAAAAACTAATTGAAAATAAAATCTATCTATTTATTCATTTGTATTATTACTGGTGTAACAATATTCTGAGTAGTGTGGGATGAAGAACTGGTTCTTTCTTTCCCCAACCATTCAAATTCCCTCTTTAAAATAAAATAACTTCCAACTCTTCAATTTCCCTTAATATACTATTGAAATAAAAATATAATTCAATAAAAACATATTTCCCTCCACTTATAAATGGACAAGAAAATCAAAATACACTCAAACATTAAACCACCTTGACAAAATTTAAAACCAATAATAAATATTTAGCATTTGGATTTTATCTCCAATTTCTTAGGAACTTGAAACATCTCATTGGAAACATTAGTAAATTTTGGAAATTATAGCCAAAACAATAAATATAAACATTAAAATTTCCAACATCAAATAATTATAAAATCTATCATAATAATTAAAAATAATTATTTTTGCAGAAATTAAACATATAACCATAATACTTCATAATCGAGTTATTTTATTAAACGAACATATTATTTCATTTATAAGAAAATAAATATCTAAGCATGCATATAAAATATTTATATTCATAATCCAAAATAATAATATCCCTAAACCAAAATCTCAACATTAACCATGTCCAAAACAACAAACTATATAAATATAAAGTCAAATCAAAATCTCTACAATAATACTAACTATGCCTCATAATAGAAACTAAACTTCGTATAGTGTGAAAAAAATATTCAATAGATTTCCATTTAGAAGTGCATATACATTGCAACTTAATTAATAGAAAAACTATCAATGAAGTATTGTCTGATAAAGCAAAAACTTGAACTAGCAACTATATCTCAAACTAGATTTTCTCCTCAACCACCAATCCTAATATATAGGTGCAAGAGGATTTTTATTCACACAAGGACTAAAAATGTAATGTAAATGCATGCGTCCACTCTCCCTCAAGAATAGGGAGAGGACTAGTCTATGCAACTGAAAACCATGATTAAAATAGACAAAAGAAGAGAAGTAAAACTAAAACTCTACCCAAATGGTTTGACAAAGACGTGCTCCCTGAAACTGTCATGTAATGGATTTCCTTATCAAAGTAGACTCCTTCCTAATGTTGTCTTATTTGATGATTTGGTGATTCATGGTTGACCATTTCAATGGTTCACCTTCATTAATTTTTGGAACTGTCATGTTTTCAACATTTTGGACTCTCCTTGCAATTTGCATGTGATCCTTTTGTTGTAGGTTGGGCACTCCAGTTGTAGTTCTTCTAGTTGCAAGAGGTTTGCTTCATCTAAAGTATACACATCATTAACAATCATGAATTAAACACATAATCATACTAAATTTTATAAACATTCACATATCCATTCATACAATACCATCATATCATAATTGTGTTTCCACATATTAAAGTTTGGTTTAGGATGCATGAAAGACATAATATATGTATAAGGTTTGGGATTGTCTATGAACTTAGTAGATTAAAATGTTAAAAAGCATAAACTAAATGAAAGAAAAATAACTATTATCTAGGCTTGTCATTCCCCCAACTAGAGTATTTTATTTTCCTCAAGCAACTTTTAGGGTCGGAGGTTATACTACAAAGTTATTTCCTTGAAATCTGTTACAATATCAACTCCCTTTATCTATCTTAGATAGTAGCCTCGATAACATGAAAGCTTTGCCTACTTGATATTCTTTGTTGCTTCCTCTTCCCCACTCTTCTTCCCTGTCCAATGTGGTACTATAAAGAGGAGAATAGGTGCATGAAAGGTAAGTGGAAACCATCTAAGTCCATTATCCTTGGCGATGTCTATGTATTTATGAGATCTTCTGACATGGCTACAAAATCATATAGAGAGTGTGGCTCCCTTTTCTTCAACTCAAGGGTTAGCTCTTCTCATCTCTCCTATACAAAGTTGAAGGATTTATTAATGGGTCTTGTAGTTGGTTGCTTCATTCTCATATAATCATGTTCTTTGATACTCATTATTTTCTTCCTACACCTCTGTAATCCAGGAGCTTTGACCATTGATCTATGATTGTGTTGGGGTCCACTGATTCTTTTTAGAGCTGCAAAGCAATATATTTTTCCTTTTCATTGTATTTTCATAAAAAATTTCCCCTTTGCTATATTCATTCCTGGTGTAGGAGGCCAAAGCTCTAATTTGTAGGTCTTCCACAAACATCAATGGATTTCATTCAGTCTCATCTGAGAGAACAAAATTATGCAAGTAAAAATCACATAATTGGTCTTGCATGTCTAGTGTAGAATCAAAGTAAGTATCTTAAAACACAAATTTATTATTCATGGAAATTGGTAAATCAATAATCAACTAACTGAACTGAAAACACAAATACTTTTCTTGCAAAAATAATTCATAGACCAAGCAAGTGGCTTTCATTTTAGCAACTGTGTAGTCTTGTCTGCTATCTCTCTAATTCTCACTTTTAGTCTTTTTACTTTTCTCCTACTATTCAAGTGCCTTAGTGTGCTTGGATATCAATTCAACTTTTTGTTTCTCCCAAACCTTCTTCTTTTGAGAGAACTCTTGGGTTCTTTTCCACAATTCAATACCCAAGGACACCACAATTGGCCTAGTGGGGGTTCTAACCTAAGGATTTGGATCTTGAGATACTAGTTCTTTGTTTCCTACTTCAACCATAGCAAGTTGTGCAAGTATCTCCAAATTGGACCCATGCTCAAATTTATAGAGATTTTATTCTAATTATTTAATTTTTTCACCCCTTTTACTGTCCCTTTGCTGATGTGTTTTCAACAATTCTTTCAATTTCTTTATCCTTTCCATGGCTTCCTACAATTCTTTACCAATATTCCTTTCTTCAATAAAAAGTTCATCTTTTTTTTTAGAAACTGTTCATCCCCCATTACACTGGTGTATTTACAACCCTCTGAATTAGGGATTTTTGGGGATCTCCTCATTTTCTTTGCTACAAAAATATCCTCTAAATCAGATTAAGAGGTAATTGTATAGTACCAAGACTATGCAATCAGTGCATTTACATTTCCAGGGGAATTCCCCTTCAATTTTGAGTCTATCTCAACCATTACAACATCCTCCTCTTCCTGCTTTTGAATTGGCCCTCTTAATGCCTCCTTTCTCTTTAAGTGGTGGGATCACCTGGGTAAGTGCACAAAGTTGAGTCCACGAAACGTGGAAGTTTTTTCCTTAACCAAAAAATTGAAATCGGCTTTAACAAAATAGGATCCTGATTTTAAAAAATCGGATCCCGATTTTTAAAAATCGGGATCCCGTTCAGCTTCGGGATCCCAAGCCTGGCACGGAACGAGATCCGGCTTTTTAAAAATTGGGATCCCGTTTCCCATAGGATCCTGAACCAATGGAAAAGGAATGAGATCCTGATTGCCACAAAACGGGATCCCGATTACTATGAAATGGGATCCTGATTTCTACAAATCGGGATCCCGTTTTGTAGAAATTGGGATCCCGTTTTATATTGCTATTTATTTTTTATTTTTTTAAATAGAGTTCACTGCACAGTGGACGGGACCCCGAGTACTAGTGATAGCAACCCCCACAATCAGCTACAGGTACCTGCCTACATCCCATTTTTTTGCATTTTTCTATTTTTAATTGAAATTGTGAAGAAAATAAGTGAATTTAGTATTTTTTTAAATTTATTTCACGTTTTTAGCATTTTTTTAACTGTTATAGTAGATATGAATAATTGTAAAAATAGACGAAAAACTGCAATGAAACTTGAAGGTTTTTTAATAAAAATGAAAAAATGAACCTTGAATTGTGTTTTACAAACAAAATTTAACTTTTGAAACCTAAATTATTCGATTAAACCAAAAAAATTGAATTTGAAAACCCTAATTGAAACAAAACAAAAATTGCATTTCAAAACCCTAGAAATTGAAATGAATTAAAAAATTGCATTTAGAAACCCTAATCAAGCTTTTTGAAACCCCTAATTCAAATCAAACGGAAAAAATTGAATTTGAAAACCCTAGTTTGAAATTGAAATGAAAAAATTTCATTAAAAACCCTAATTGCTTAGAAATTGAAACTCTAAATTGAATTGGAACAATTTTTTTTGTTAAAACCCTAAATTGAAATCGAACAAATCATTTTGATTTTGAAAACTAGGTAATTTCGAGCTCAAAAAAAATTCATTTGCATTGCTTAAATGTTTTAAATTTTATTTGCTTTGTATGGAAAAAATGATATATATTGAAGGGTGATCCCACAATAGTGGTTTACAATTTTTAGCTAAACTGGACACTGAAATGATTTTTTTTAACTAAATATTCACTTTCGAGCACCTATAGCAACTAAACCGTGAACAATTTGAAGATGATGCAAACTAGAGTTTGAAATGTTTATAAATTCTAAATATATATTTTTTCAAAATTTTGAATTAGATTGCACTTCATTTTCCATCTCCCTCAAAAACTAGTTTTTTGAGAAAACAACATTTTAAAGTAACGCCAATCAGAGTACCACAATCCTTCCATGAAAGGATAAAATTATAATTCTTTTGAATTTATATTTTTAACTCTCATATCTAGTGCTTCCACTTGGTTAGATAGTTTTATTGAATATTTTTTCTTTAATCAAGTTTCTCAATTCAAACCACTTATAATTCAGATAGCTGACCGTGATAACACGTGAACTTTTTGTATGTATCAAAATTCAATTTTTTTTATTTGTTGGATCAAAGACATCAATATCTAGTGCACTAATATTTTTAATTTTGTTTTTTAATAATCTGCTATTTTTCCACATATGCAGAACAAAGAGCTTGATTTTTGGTGAAAAGCCTACATTCATGAGAAATGAAAAAATAAATATAATAAATTATACTTTTTGGGAAGCTTATAATAAGGACTACATACTTACAAAAAATAAATTTTAAATGAATTCATTTGATCCCCCAAAAGGTAAATCAAAAGTGGTTTTTTATCAATATTTTCATAGTGCAGCGAGACTCTTTATAGGTATGGTTTAAAAACTAGCTGGTTCCATCTAAGGTTTGACAAGTGAAGCTGATCAAACCCTCTTCAACTAGAATTATTTAAATGAACTCTTTAAGGCTAAACATTATATTTTCTAAAAAATATGATTTCAACAAAAAGCCTAGTTCTCTCCCATAAATTGTAAACCAGCCTTTGTGGGGATCACCCTAAACCTTAGTTTCAATGTTAAATTATTATAATTAGATTAGAAAACAATATGTTAAAAAGAATAGTTAAAATTCATAAAAGTTTATCTTGATGTTTGTTTTGCAAATCTAGTTAGCAAATTCTCAGAATCTAAGTAAGCGCATAATCGATTCCAATTGGCACTAACTTGCAAGTCTAAATTATGCCAAGGGCCACCCAAACTTCACCCTAAGTTTGCTAAACCCTAGACCCTAAACTGTAAAATCTAAACCCTCAACACTAAAGCATTTAAATTTTGGCTTAGGACCTTAAAATGAAATTTGGTTTCCTTAAAAAACCCTCTATTGTCACCATTTAGTAGAGATTTTTGTAATGTTTTCACTTATTTGAACACATAATATAAAACCTTTTGGTTTCTACAAGTTTATGAAGAGTGGATGATCACTCTCTATGACAATTAGACATGATCATTAGGGTTCTAAATCATTGGAAGAAAACTTTATTCTATTATATCCACAAGATAGGAGAGTGTGAGTGAGAGTGCTAAGGGTAAAGTTTCTTTCATTGGACATACCTAAAATTATGTAGGTTCAATGTCAAGAATGGGTCTATTTGCTAGATTTATGAAAACTATTTTGAATATCTAGAATGCCATAAGAGTATAATTATAGCAATTCCAATTGGAAACACTTGGGTACATATATATCATATGAAATTGAAATCTAGTAAGGTATCTATTATATAGGAGAGTTGATAATACATGGAAAGAGGTTTTTATGGGAATATATGTATTAAGAAACACATACCACATGACCTCTATAGGATTTTTAAGATGTGATCCTAGATAATAATCCACCCATCCTCAAT